>JAULBS010090685.1:0-13444 GCA_032355785.1 Symmetromphalus regularis | reverse complement strand
TAAATATATGTGAGAAAGAGTCACAATGAAATAGATCATGAAATATGTTAAGTGTAGATTATCTGAAGTGACGTGATTTGAATAGACAAGTAATGGACAACAACGTGTTGATGCTGGGTGTTGGCCAGCAAAGCGTTACCTAGGACTAATACATAACTAATTGCTTGTAGATACATGCGTGATATATTTCCATCGTACACAAATGGAAATCCGTACGCCCATGGATAAAACATTGGTACCCCAAACCCGCCTGTACCGCTTTCTCTTGCCTTTGGCACATTTTCGAATTTCGTGGCGAATTTCTTTTGATTTTATATTTAATATTTGTTTACCCCCTATCCCCAGCACAAAAAATATTGGCCATTGGAAGTCACACTATGGTTACATTATAATTAAAAATAATAGTCTTAAACTTAAAGCAAGTAAAAAAAAAAAAAAAATTAAAAAATAAATAATAATAATATAATAATAATAAAATGGAAACAGCAACAACAGAAAATCCAAAGAAATTCAATATATTACTGACGAAAAATAAAGTAATTATAAAAATTAGATTAATAAAAAACCTTAATAACATATAAATGTTGATAATGGTAATTCACAACAGACTGCCATGCATGAGAAATATGTTATCACTATTATGACCTTCAAAAAACGACATACATAATCAAGACAACTCTAAACAATAGCTAACCAGGGAAGGAAATGGGGCGGCGGTGGATAAATGTTAAAACCATGAGCGTAAAAGACGGGGGGGGGGGGCAATTGTCCCACCTCCCCAAAGTTGGAGCAAGTTTTTTTACTTGGGTAAAATTAAGGTTTTTTTTTTTTGTTTTTAAAACTCCTAAATTCGGGCAAAATTCGCCCCCCCCCCCCGACCCGCCTCCCTCCCACACAAATGGGAATCCGTACGCCCATGGATAAAACATATGTACGCCAAACCCGCCTGTACCGCTTCTCACGCCCCTCCAAACACCCTGCGTCCGTCTTTGATCGCATGGATGAATATACAAAATACGCATTTATTAAAAACAGAAAAAAACTTTGTATGCTGATTGTTTATCAGTTGTTAAAATGAGAATCGAGAGCTGGAATTAAATACTTCTTTCACACGAAACAGCACCCTAAAAGCACAGCTGTGCACAAGAAATACACAGTGAACGAGCGGGGTGGCCCACCCATTTTCCTTGCCTAAGCATTGTAAAATGACTCACGCACACCTCGGCTTCAAAGGACCATTGTTCGCTGGGAGATACGATAGATGTTAGGAACTATTTTGTGGTAATATATCGTCACATGACGTGCTGAGGCAATGTTGTAGACGTAATTCACCGTGAACGACGGCATCCTGCATACCGTTTGTATGCAGACGTAAGACGTTGGTAACGCGACACGAAGGTCACCACGCCGTCACGAGCACTGTTTAAAACCGCGAAAAGCAATTTTGACTTTTTGAATTTTGTCATTCATATAGAATTAAGATTTGCAGAAATACATTCTTGTAAAAGAAAAGTACCTTTAAAACCTGTATGTGTCTTAGGTCATGGGAACGTGTTAAAGTTCAATGTGCATGACTAATAGTCTTCCTTGACAATACGTATTTATTTTGTTTTATTTGATTTTTTTACATATTGTTAGGCACGCCAAAATGTAATTCTAACTAATGTATGTTTTGTAGTATTTGTGATTATTATTATTATTATTTTATGATAAATTCATCTTTTGTATAAATATATATTCGTTATAGGTCACATATATATTCTACCTACAATTTACAACTCATCAAGTCAAATCATTTCTAATGATCATGATTATATATAGAAAATTTTATAAAGCGAGCATCAGCATCTCTATGAAAGGATCTACGATTTTTATAAAAGGGGTGGCAGGTCTATATACTGAAGAAACTGCATTCACAACGATATCATATAATTTACTTTTTGCTGGTTTTTCAAAGTATTTCAATATAGTATGTACAATGCACGCATTACATAGTATATTAAAATACTCGGAAAACGCAACATCCATTATGATGTGAAGGAAAATATTAAATTTTTACAGTATTTCATATGTATATGTATAAATGGTCATAGTTTGACATTTTATTTCAGCTAGCTCAAGTATTGAATGCACACAGCATCTAAAAGTTTTCATTAGTTGCAGGGAACACATGTTTGAATTAGTATTTTACTTTGCAGACATGGACAGCGTGAAAAAGATGGTGCTAACTTTAATGCTTCAGAAGGAGGCAGAGAATCGTTCCGTTACGTCACAGGCTCAACTTCCGGTTCCTCACAATAAAACGTCTAAACGACCGGATATTCCCATTCATAAACGTGCTCATTGAGAATTAGGTAAGATAAAATACGTTTATTATCTCTATTATTTTAAACATTATTTAAAATAATGCAGAGAAAACAATGGCGAAAGAAGTATTATTTACATAGCAGTAGTAACGATGCCTCTGTGCTGCCATGACCTACTTTCCTTGACCTACTTATCCGTGACCTTGACCTTGGAGTAAACAAAGAGCTTGGTGCAGGTGTGCTACCTTGGAGTAGAGGACCTGGCAACACAAAGACATTAACTACTACTTATGGCCCTTTGGACTCTATTTATGTACAGATACAATTTTAAACATAACGGTTTGATCGTTCAGGTTTAATATCTAAACTGCAGGGGGTCACACTATCAGTATTTGTATTACTAAGACCTTTTACTTTGTTTTGCGGATCTACCGACCTTACAATCCATAAAAGTGAAACAAAGTTTAGCAGGGGTAGAAATTAATAAATTATTTTCACTCGCCTGAGGGCCCACTAGCCTTAAAAATTACCCATCCCCACGAAAAATCACTAGTCCCCACATTTTAATTTTAAGATTGGGTTGATCCATAACGCGAATTACAAATGTAATGTGTATCTCAAAATTATACAAATTCGTAATACAAGATTGGAAAACAAATATCTATTGACCCGGAGGACTAGTGTCAGGGAGGATTTACTCGCCCACAGCAATTTTTACTAGCCTTGGGCGAGGGGTGAGCTTTCATTTCTATCCCCGTATAGGGTGTCGAATAATTTTAATAATAAAGGACAGAAATACAATCACGGTACTCCTGTTTGAAATTCCGGACGCTTTCGTCAAACGAATAAGAGTTTTCAAACAATAATTAATACGCCCCTCAAAATAAATAAAAAATAAAGCAATCTTCAATATCAATTCCTAATTGACACTGATTACTAATAGAATGATTCCTTTGTTTTCAGATTTCCCGATGAATCTATTTCTATGAGATATCTATCATAGACAATGCCATATCAGTGCCATATTTGTATCCTGCAATAGTATGATGTGTTGGATGTTCAGAAGAATCTCCACTGAGATCTGTCCAAAGAACATCTTCAGAGATTAGTCTCCAAGTAGGAATCTCCAATAAGAAACTTTAGTGCAGAACTTTCAATGATGATCGTAATGAAGTACATGCATTTAAGAACCTGAAGAATCTACTTTGAGGAAACTGTGTAACCAGCCTGCATTTATTATCATATATTTGAACAATAACCGTGCAATATGTAGAACACTTTTATCCTGCCTTTGTAATATACATGTAAAATTATGTTTAACATTCCACATAGCTGCCTTGAACACATTCACTGGCCGAGATCAGAACTTGTGACAAAATAATCGTGCTTGGTGAAATAGTACGTTAAGATTTTATTGCATATAAACATTTGCTTTCTTATTGTCTGTCTGAAAACAGTGAGACATGCTTGGACATGAAGTGACTGAAGATTTTATACACTGATAATACAAATTGTGCTCATTTTATATGTCATTTCAAATGTTTTGTTTGTAATGGTTGACTTTTATCTGAGTGATAAATGATGGAGATTTCCTGGAACAGTGAAATACATAAACTGCAAAAGCGTGCTGTGATTAGAAAGAGTGTTGTCGTAAGAGAACTTGATGTGAATTATGGGAATGTTTGTGGTTGTCATTCTTCTTCTGCGTTCACAAAGGCACAGTTATTATAAATTACTCCACTATGCATCATGCCAAAATTAAATATGAATCCTATAACATTCCTGATAAGTTCGCATGGCAACAACCTACCCGGCATTTGAAGTTTAATACCGACAACGCTTCACTCTCATTGGTCGATATCGATGTGAGATAACTTCACGGCGTTATATTGAATATGACGTCATAATGGCGATGATATTGTGATATTTGTACATACATTTCTCTTTTATATATTTGCTTATATACATATACACCATTTTATGCAATAATAAAATTATGCTCGATACAGTGGTTATATTTTGTGTATTATGATAATTTTTTAATAGTTAAGCAAAAGTTTTAAATTGGATAATGTGGTTCTAATGAAATAACTTTTCGAAAGACCAGAATACATGATCTTTGAGACACCAGTCATCAAGTGCTGTCTGGAAAAGGAAATAGCCAAATGGATCCACTGACGGGGATTGATCGTATGACCTATCATATCTCAACGGGGCGCTCAGGTATTGAGCTAGATATCACTATATTGATCCAATAAATAAGATGACAATGCAGTTTTCACTCGGAACACTTTACTGACAGGTATATGTCATCATTACTTATAATTTAGTACAGCATTTACATTTAAAATGTGTAAATAATTTCAATTTTAAAAAAGTATAATAAAAGTAGAATGAATAATTTAATAAAGTTTGGACCAAAAAAAAATTTGGGACAAAAGGACAACAAAAGACAAATTTAACATAATGAAATTCCATATATTAAGATAACAACAATAAAAATAAATAAGCAAATAATAATAATTAAAAAAACAAAATATGTGTGGTTTGGTTTTTTTAAATAACAAAAAGTAAATAAAGCATAATGATTTATTAATCATTGGCTATTGGATGTGGAAAATTTGATAAAATAACACGTTGTCTTCAGAAAAAACTCATTACATTTTTCTCATTAGCCGCAAGGCAACTTTTATATGCATTTTCTCACAGACAGGAAAGCACATCCAATTGCCTAACTATATAGGCGCTATTTAAAACAAGAATAAACCCAATCGGAGAATGAGTCCATCTATGAGCGTATTCTATCCTACGATCAATGCCTCTAAGGAGAACACTCTACCAACTGAGCAAGTTCCCGACCCCCACACACCCCTCCCCTCCAAAACTAGGAGAAAAAAAGAACAATAATCTACTCATATATAATTATTGCTAACTTAATAACTATGGTCAGTATGAAAACAGTATACTGACATTACGATAATAGATCTTATGTCGACAAAATGGACCTGCAATCATTATTTTTAATGAACGCGCTATAAAATGAGATTTTCTACATTTTGTATAATGACGAATCTAGCAGGCCCGTAGGAACAGGGGAGGGAGGCCGAGGGACACATGCCCCCACTTGTAAAGTTTTTTTTTTTTTTAACATTAATGTTTTCCATTGTAACCAAAATATAATTTAGAACTTGTACCCGATTCGTTAGTGCCCACCCTACCCCCAACGTCGTTCTTACGGGCTTGTCTTGTATACACATCATATACCTTTACTGTATTCTTAATAATCAAGAAATTACCGTTAATGTGGGATTTCAAGTGTTAAAAAGATTATTTGTCTGAAATAACCTTACAAAGGTTAAAATATCGTGTTGGCGTTTATATTAGTGAACACTAGAAAAGTCTAACACTGTCAACCCAAGAAACCAGAAATATATTTTGGTTATTTTAAATTTCGTGTAATGAATATTCATAAGCTTTATTTACGACCGTTCACAGTTATTGTTACGCAACGATCAAGTCAGTATTCCAGACGGGTAATAACTATCTATTTAATTCTTGTTTTATGGTCAAGACCAAATAAGTGTGTAGTCTAATTACTGGAAAATAAAATAAATGAATGATAAGATTTTTGTTCAGAGGTTATTAATGGAATAGGTTTCAAAGACAAAATTAGCAACAATTAAAAAAACAATACTTGTATTATTAATTTTTGTATAATTGTCAGACCAGACAGGTTAGTAACCTAATTACTGGAAAAGAAAAGAATGGAAACATTTTTGTTCAGAGGTTATTGATGGAATAGGTTTCAAAGATAAAATTAGCAACATTAAAAAAAATTAGTAAAAAATAGTAGGAAGAAAAAGAAGATGAAAATAATGAAAGAAAAAAGAAAGACAAAAAGCTGTACATATTTGAACGTGATAATAGGTGTAAAACACAGTATTTTTGACACATCGTAGGTTACTCTTCAAATACTTTCAACAAAACGACGAAATACTATCTTTCAATCAATCCTCTTTGTTAAATAATGTAATAATAAATTGTCATCACTTTGACACAGCTGTCATCTGTCACCTTTATTTTCTCTTCATTGCATGTTCTTTAATTATAGCATTGCCAGCAATGAGATCGTTCTAGTGAGGAACAAAATGAGCTATTTTATTTTACAATAATCCCTCTTTTGTTGGAACTACCATAAACGAACTCCAGAAAGCACAACTTTCCAATAAAATATGTTCTATGACATTTCAGCAAACAAATAGCTCCTTGTCGATTACATGTGGCAAAATCTCGCAGGTGATAACTTACCTGATAAACATATCATATGATCTGATGACAATACAGACTAAACCCAATAATTCTGTCAACTCTCTACAAACTAGTGGTTTCTATTTAACATATTATCTCAGTGAAAGGATTTCCAATGTTAACTAAACATTGCGAGCAATGGGCGTTTGAGGAAGTCAAGCTAAATGGGGACAATGGCAAGTGAAATAGACATCTGGTTTGAAAGAAGATACCAATTAACGGGAAAGGTTCTCAATAAATTTGGGATAATTTCTCCATAATTATTCAGACATCACTTGAATAAACACAGATAATCGTGCTAAAATTAGTCTTTTTACACTTGCCCCATCCGCTGTTCAGAGAGGCCCTGAGAAGGACATGTATGCGCCATTATGATTTTGAAATGAACACATTGTGAAATAGAAATGTTATCATGTCATTTAAAATGTATATTACACCAAACCGCTAATTTAATGATGGTACATTGTAACATATTACTTTTTAAAAATATTACGTATGGTTAACGTAGGAGATAGTATCTAATTGTTTCCTAAAAGAGCCTACTGTCCATCTTGTGGCCTTTGACCATTGACCATAGTCCAGTCCGTCAACGGAAGTGCACATTTCAAGAACAATCAAACCATATGTCGTTCAATTTGTCCATTAACAGACAGGACAGTTGTAATCTGATGAGACGGAGCTGTTGGATAATAGGAACAAACCTTGCTTCGTTTGTCTCCCTTTGTTAGATATTTGGGCAAATGAATGGCATGGTGAAGAGTGCCAAAAATTCAGTAAGCATGATCATTGAAGTGTTGGTTGTTAGCCAACAGTGACCCCATCATCTGGATGACACTGCGGGGTAAGGGTTAAGATGAAGACAAAACGTTCTCTGATAGAAGAATTAGCATCGTTCTCGTGGCTTGTTGGTTAGGTCATCTAGTTCAGGTATTATTGGTACTTGGTTAGAATCCCATTACCGAGCTAATATCGAATTTTAAATCCCAAAAGATTATTCAGCCACTTGATTGCACTGTGTAAAATTACATCCACTGGTGAACGGAGGTAAGGGTTGTAGTCAAACTCGAAAACAGGACAGCACATACAAGGTTTTTTTTATATACTAGGGGCGACAAAAGTTTCCAGCCAGACAATGAAAGGCAGTGGCCAACAACTAATTAATGCCATCATTTAGTAATTAGCAACAAATATTTAATGCCATCATTTAGTAATTAGTCTTCCTTGACTTAAACACATTTTGTCCAACATTTCTCCGATTATCTCTATCGTTGTCTCTCCCTCCCTCCTTCCTCCTCTCTCTGTTTGTCTCTCGTTCATTAATAATGATAATAAAGAAAATAAAAGATTTGTCATACATCCTTAAAACGTCTTTTACAGTACCAGTCATCTCTTCGTCCATCTTGAATTGCAGCTGATAGCTGACACTTAAGTCCAAAAACCAAGTAAAAGTATGAGATTGAGAGGGCAAGATGTGGATATAAAGCAGGGTTTGCCTGAATTCAAACGCCGCAGTCACTTGCAATGTTAATGAAGGCCAGCGTACGAATTTACATTAAATATTAATTTTTTTATTGAAATCGTCAATCTTCGTACACATTATGGGGAAGGGGTTTCTATAACCGTACGCCTTATAAAAAAATAGGAATACATGAAATAAGATAACTGTAAACGACCTTTTTTAAGAAACCGCTTTATTTTGGGGACTATACGAATCACACCGTTCTGTGACAATTCCTATAATATAAAAGAAATCTGTTTTCTCCTTTAAACTAAAAATTAATATTTTAATATAAAAACATTTGTTAGGAAACCTATTCATATAACAGCCTACAATTGTATTGTAATCACTTGAAGATAAATTCAGTTTTAAGAAAGGTACAAAGAAATGCAAAATCCGAAATCCAGTATATTTTAAGTGCACATATCCAATATGGTTCAGGCACGTCTCCCCTACCCTCTATAATATGATGACGATCCCTCGGATTTTTTACAACATAATAATAATAACTTTTTTTTTTAAATCGCAAAATTTAGGGCCCCTAGATCCGCCACTGCAATCCTTTCTTTTTAACACAATACTTTATAATTCAAAATACTTTTAAAATGGTTGTAAAACTAACAAAATCTATGTTACAAGAAATAACAACAAAGACTGATACATTTAATTTAGAATGAGAAGTGTTTTGGTTTTCTTTTAAGCATTCATGCATCTCATCCATGTGCACATATAGCTGGTGATATCCATCAAACTAATAAAGCTGCTCTCTTTCCCAAGGAAATTAAACTTAGAATTTATTCCAATTAAAAATATTCAAGATGGTAACGACTGCTGTGGTCAATTAACTATGCAAAAGGGGTCGCTTTTCAACTTGCTGTCATGTGTTTAGTTCCCAGGCAAGGGGATCAATATCTTTCGAAGCATCAATCAACGCTCAAACAATACCATGTCAAATTTATTTTGCAGCAGGAAGCGATCAAATGAGTTTCTGCAAACTACAACGATCATTTTTAGTTAACTGGGACATTTTTTACGAAAAACGGAAACAGACTTCAAGGACTGTTTCAACGTATCCATGGAAACAATGAGCTCCTTTTTTCTGTACAATTATTTGAGCTATTACGTGCTGACGCATCGTGCACGTGCATCCTCCCAAGCGCCTGCATCTCATTGGTGTGTTCATATAGGCGGAAGTGCAAAACAATGGTGCGCATAGTCAGCGCGGAGAACCTGGCGCGCACTGATAACTTAATAGTGTGTTTAACACATATAAGTGGACGAAAGATACGTTTGCAGCATGAACGCATGTCGGTTTTTTTCTCATAATTATGCCAGGATTTTTAAAACCCTGAAACAATATTCATGACTGCCGCCATGATAAAGAAGTCAATAATGTATTTCCTCTTCAAATGGAACATAAATAGTAATGTTATTTTTAAATGGCACAGTGAACTCTCTTTGAACAAGGGGTATTGATCGTTGATGGGTACGTTAAGTATCCATTGTTAAGTTATAATTATAAGAACCTAACAAAGACTAGTTGTGTTGTGCTAGATATTATAATCATAAGTTTAAAAAAATGTATGATAGTTTCTTAATAACAGACTACATTGGAAAAATGTAGGTATATTATAAAATAAGAAAATTAACATTTAATTTGCATTTTTTAAATGTTTGCTTTAACAAGATATTATATTTAAAGAATATTATTAGTAAATGTAATAGGATTGCGCTCAAGTGTTTCCAACTGAGCCGACTATATAAAAAATAAATTATTAAAGTTTATATTAAAAATAATCATATACGAATGGATTGTGCATATTTTTGACAATATACACGTTCATCAAATAAACACACATACCACTGACAATTGCATGTATATATTTGTTTTAATCAACTTTAAATTCTTTAAAATTTATGTATATCTGATGATTACATGTCTAAAATACATCAAAGATGTTTGACTTCCAAACGGAGTCGTTAAAATAATAATAATAATAATAAAGATAATGATGATAACTTTTAAAAAACTCCTAGAAGCACCTTAAAATATAAAATTAATAAGATTTTGCTGTCAGTTCTCATAATTTTTGTTTTTATTACGTGTATTAGCAATAATAATGTCTAAAGTGGCAGTCCTCACGAAAAGTAAAATAAAAAGTTAAGAGATCTTTTTTTTAATTTAAGACACAATTAATTTTTTTTTTTTTTTGTGTGTTTTATAACTTATTATTAGACAACCCATATAATATATGGAACTTTAAGAGTATCCTTCAGTTACACGTTTATTAGAAACCACTATTAATTAAAGCAATTTACAAGCAGAAAAATAAGGAAACAAAAAATTCCGTCTGATCAGTTGTGTGGCAGTTCTCCTAATGCTATACTCAACCAAAAAAGAAAGTATGCATGTTGAAATATTGATCACAGTAATGGTCCATTGGCAGCAAAAACGTGCACAACTTGTGATATTACTGCACAGACACTTCCTTCAAAATGGTGTCGTTATCTAATTCCAGAATTTCTGCCACGAATGTTATGAAATATATTACTATTGATTATATGCGTACTTTCTTTTTTTGCTTGAGTGTATTTATCATAACTGAATTATAAAGAGTACACGACCCATTAAACGCAAACAACACATTACCATCAAAAACATTGCTAGCAGATTTAATATGACCTTACATGACCTTGGAGGCAATGTTCCATAGTATGGCTGCACAATGTTATACTTTAGATGTAAGTGTATGGATATTTTTTATTTGTATGTGTGTATTATATGCATATATGCATGCATGTATTATTGCTTACTAGTATTATGTTCTCCCAATTTAACTTTAAATTGTAATCCAGCACTTTGCTGACATTTGTATTGTATTTTTAACCTCATGTACCATACTATAGTCTGAATGAATACAGAATTGAATTGGATGTATCTGGATAATATCACCCTTTGACAATATCCTCCGGACAATACTCACTTGGACAATATTCTCCCTAGGACAATTACCCCCTGGACAATATCCCCATATAACAATAATGAAAATTAAATAACCATATAAAATAAAGTTTGTTTCTTTAGGAGATTAATGTTTGTATTACAACGTATAATGTATTAGTTTGTGTCATGTTACAAGTAAATAATAATATAATTTAATTACCTCAATATTGGTTTGATAAGTATTAATTCTGACCATTAATTACTTCACAAATTCAATAATTGCAAATTACCATATTTCTTTGATGATCAAACAAAGTAGTAAAACTTTGAGTCATGTTACAGGTAAATAATCACATATTTTAATTACCTCTAAATTGGCTTGATAAGTATTAGTTGTGACCATTCATTATTCCACAGATTCAATAATTGCAATTCATCAACAAAGGTGGCAAGAACTTAGTGTACGAATGTTATTTATAATTAGGGCTGGGATATTGTCATGGGAATAATTATCCAAGGGATTATATTGTCCAGAGGGTAATTGTCCAAGGAGGGATATTGTCCAAGGGGGGATATTGTCATAGAAGATATTGTCCGGGAGGATATTGTCCGGAGAATATATTCTTAGAATGTACAAGATTAAACGTTTGGTATATGCTATATTGTTTGAAGTTCATTATGTAGAGATCGATTACTATGCTGTTGTTTATCACAAATATATGTAAAAATTACAACATATAATGCATCTTTTATGCTCGTATTCTATCAAAAAATAAGCTTTCGTCAAAGAATGCGCTACTCCTATCTTAGCAAGAGTTCTTTTACAGGCGTTGTTCTAAATAAATAAAACAAAAGCAAGTACAACTCTTAATATACCAATTATAAGATGCAAGAAATATTTTAAAATTGGTTTTTCTTTTTTTTTTTAAATAAAAAGAAAAACGAAGAAGGAAAATACAACTCTTAATATACCAGTTATAAACTACTAGTTGGAACTGGAAATAGGTTAGTGCTCCCACTAAGACAGATCATCATATAACCTATCTAACATTAATCACCTCTGAGTGTCATCACTCTTGGACATATACTCCTGAAGGACATTTGTTAAAATCAGACCTTGAGATGACCGTATAGTTATTATAAATAAGGATGACTTACATCGCCCACTTGTGATCTTTCTTTATTGGGTCTGTTTTCTTTCCATTTTTTAAACATTTACACGAGACAAACACACTTTGAATTTTGAACCTTTGGCTTCCGCAAACAGTAACACAAAATGGAAGCATAAAATTCATTTTCACGTTAAAAGGGTCAAGCCTATTCTGTATAGATGCTCAAAGTTAAATCAAAGGTTTCGTTATCACGAAACATAGCGTCCTTTCAAAGAGTCTTGTCAGTAGAACTAATGGCAAGCTAGATTCACAATTAAAATCGCCCACATAATGCTGCAAGCACACGCACCACTAACGAACTGCGCGTGCCGACACGTGCACACGCGTGGCGCAGCACAATCAAAAATAAAATCAACGCGAACCAAACTAGCGAAGGCATTTAAATTTTTAAAGATTTACATTCAGCTACCAGCTGCAATGAAATAAACATGTCCTTTTTGGTTTGAGGACTAAAACGAATGAAACAAAAAAGTAAAATGCGGGTCGTCTGCTTGGCCGCCATTATTCTATACTTGTTGGCGGTTTACGGCACACGTGAAAAGTGGGCACACCTTTGGCCTGCAGTGTGACAAAGAAAAACGCCAAGTGACAAAGAGCATTGATTACGGATTGAGAGGATTGTCACATATATGGGCAGAGATTATTAAATAAGTCTCAGTGTTTTAGAGAATCCAGCTGTGATTAAAGAGTACTAGTGTCACCGCGTTTAACTCGTCAGCCATCTTTGAGACACGTGACTTCAGCTTTGATGTTAAGGGTCATTAAAAAAATGGTGGCGTAAAGAAAAATGAACCATGATAATGCTCCATAAACTGTAACGTAATTATTTACGTTATTAAACTCGCTATATGGTTTTAGACAATGTCCTAATTTCACATACAGTTGACAAACTGAAAGCTAAAACATAATAATAATAAAATATCGCCTTTTATGGCTGATGTTCACTTAGGCAACTGATAATTAAAATAAAACTTTATTCACAGGCGGATCAAGGGTGTTCCTCTTTATTTTCATGGGTTATATAATACAAATATTGCAATAAATTCACACTATATTTTAGGCCCGTAGGAACATTGAAGAGGGGGAGCAGGTGTCCCCCCACTTGTCAGCCTTTTTTACACTTTAATATTTGCCATTGTAACCAAAATCTGATATATAGAGTTTGTACCCTATCCTCAGTGCCGCCCCCCCCCCTTTCTCCCTCACCCCGCCCAAC
>JAULBS010090674.1:0-17466 GCA_032355785.1 Symmetromphalus regularis | reverse complement strand
ACGACGCCTCTAGAGCACATTGATTTTTATCTTATCATCGGCTATTGGACGTCAATCATATAGTCATTCTGACATGTATTTAGAGGAAGCTTGCTATCGCCACATAGGCTACTCTTTCTGATAAGCAGCAAGATGTCTTTTATATGCACGGTCCCTCAGACAGGAGAGCACATACCACGGATGTTGGTGAACCAGTTGTGGATCACTGGTTGGAACGGAAAATAGCTTAATTTGCAAATGAGTCCACTGAGAAGGATCGATCAGACAACCGACTGGTTCACAGGCAGACACGTTACCGTTTGAGCTCCATCCCCCTCCCGTAATGTGATTACAATGCGCTGACGAAATACAACACAGTGAATTCGATATCTGAATTTGACACCCATAACGACATAAGTATGTTTCACTTCCGTCTGCAAAGGAAATTCTCACTAGTCGTCGCCAGCAGGATAACTTTATCCACCACTACTGCACATACAGCACACGTGTTTGTTTATGATAACTAACCGCTTTTATCTCATTACTAATGTGAAATATAAAACTAATAAATAATTACAGCTTGCCTTCGCGATTACTGGTGTAAAGTTTATATGATGTAATCGTTTTGATGTTCATTAATATAAACATGCATATACAGATGCTAAATATCCATCAACAACTGTGGGCTTAGAAGCATAAAATAGTATACAAAACGGAGTAGATAAAGAATGGCATTACTCAGACACTCAGTAATAGACAAAGCATTACGAAGCATCTTAGATAGAACCATGGCTTATTATGATTACATGTTACGTTTAATGTTGACGACAATATACATTTGCTGTTGGAAGCCATATTGGATTTGTTACAGTTTCATTAATGTGTCCTTTATCAGTTATGAGATTTTGATGATTTGTGATACAGTCAGTTCCTTCTAATACGAGTACTACTACTACTACTACTAATAATAATAATACTCATAGTAATACTAGTAGTGGTAGTAGTGGTAGAAGTAGTAGTGGTAGAAGTAGTAGTAGTAGTAGTAGTAGTAATAATAGCAGTATACATGATATACATGAATGTGTGTGTGTGTGTCTGTGTGCGTGTGTGCGTGTGTGTGTGTGTATGTATGTATGTATGAATTATACCCATTCACTAAATATTCTGGATATACATAAGTATATAAGTATGGGTATTTGTTTAGATCTCAAGACAGTATTGCGCAAACTGTGTAAAGACAGTTTTTGTCCTCAGGCAACTTTAAATTGCTATTACTAATGCATGCTGTATAAAAACGAACATAATGAAGAATGTTAAATCAAAATGGGGAAGCGCACTCTTTTCACCCTCATTCAGAAGTCATCTATACCTTTTCATCTCTTTTAAAACAACGTTTGAACAATTTGTTTTTCATGTAACGACATCAGAACCAAACCCATGCTCACACCCAACACGACAGTTTCAATGAGAAGAAACACGCCCGCTGTGTGTAAGTTATTTTACTGCAGATATGTCACGATTAGACAAGGCTTGGGAAACCTCTCCTTCATATCGACAGAGATGCCGCGAAGACCCCGCGGTTTCAATATCCGCTAATCGTCGTGTCACACTGTGATCCGGAGTAGACAACGTCGCGGGCGTGACATGTATTCCGGGCGTGACATGTATGCAGGAGTATTTCAAATCTAAATTAAACCTGCGCTATATGCATAGGAGATTATTTTAGTTTTTTGTCCGAGCTAACGAACATTTGAATCATTTTGATTTTAGTTGTGGTTTGCCAAGGACCAAGTGATGTAGCTTGTATGTATATAATGTGAATAAATTGAGGGTTGAAAAATGGACGTACATCTTATCACACGTATCACAATATGTTTTTAATTGTTTGCATGTTTGTTTAAAGATCCTGCAGCACAAAAGTTAAACATTGGCTATTGGGGGTCAGGCATCGCAATATGTAGTAAAACAATAAAGTTTGTTTTATTTTACGACGCCATTGATTTTTATCTTATCATTGGCTATTGGACGTCATACATAACACAAAAATTATGGTCATTCTGACATACGTCTTTAGAGGAAATATAGGCTACTTCTTCCGATAAGCAGCAAGGGATCTTTTATATGCACCGTCCCACACAGGACAGCACATACCACGGCCTTTGATAAACCAGTTGTTGACCACTGGTTGGAACGGAAAATAGCCCAATCTGCAAATGGGTCCACTGAAAAGGATCGATCCGACGACCGACCGCTTCACAGGCAGACACGCTACTTTTTGAGCTAGATCCCGCTCCAATATTAATAATAACAATAATAATAATGATAATAATAATAAAATAATATATAAAAATGTTTTGATATTCTAATCATGGTAGACTTTCACTCACTGGTACTGATTTTGATAAGAAACAACAGCCATAATATTATAGGTATGGATGTGCAGAGTCTAGAAGTGAATGCAATATGAACTAGGAATAAGTTCATTTATGATCCAAGTAACAGAAACAAACAGTGGCATGCAAAGTTCTAGTGTTTTACTTGGCTTTTCAAAAATGCGAGTCCTGAAGACTCAACTTTTGTTGTTGTTGTTTTCTTGTTCTTCTTCTGGGTCTCAACCTAAAGCTCAAAGAGTCCAAAATTCAACTCGAGGGAGGCAGAAAAAAAAGGTTTAGTATGAAAACAATAATTTTTAAAAATAATAAAATTTGTTATCTTATATTAAATGAATTCTCTTTTACGATATAAAAAGGTTTCAGTACACCTTCCACCCCACTATACTACTCCCTAATGTTTATTTTGGATATTTTTATCACTACCACAAGACGCAGTGTCTCTAATTTTGTGCGTCCAGGTGATACTTAGGGACGTACGTTGAGAGGAAAAGCCCAAACAAAAACGTGTAAATCCAAAATGTTTCAACATGAGGCTGCCGCCCATCGTCTCACCCATCCAGCAAATGTCGTCTGATTATGCAGTTATAACACGACAGGGTAACTGCAGCCACTCCAAACATATAAAGCTGCAGCCTAATTAATAATTCCTAACATCAGCTTGTACATAATCATCATAACGATATATCTCAATAACAGTGACATAATTGTTTGATTTCATTATTCCAAGGGTATTTGACATTTTCTTTGTGTATTCATACTACAATCAACAACACGAGGAACTGAATCTCGCAACAGTGTGCATTTGAAAACATTATCCTTGTCCGTGGCCTAAGTAAGATGTATATGGAATCGCCAAAATAATAATTTGAAGCAGAATTATATTTAAAGAACCGTTTTCTAAATCACACTATATCATACATATGTCAGTATAATGGGAAACAATTACAATTGCAGTCAGGACATTTTGTATAAACATTTATAGGAACACTGTCATAAGATGATACACGTGTCAATGAGTAGCAATGGTATCAGGACAAGGACGCCCACCACCTCCCCTCCCCTCGACAAGTATCCCCCAGACAGTACATTAAACACGCTGTTTATTTGGTTCTTTTCTTCCAAATTCTGGGATTAAGTAGTTTTGCAAAACTAATCTTTCTGTTCGCAAATAACGTAGAAAATCGATTTATAACATCCTAGCTTGTCTATAAAGGAAATCAAACTGCCTTTCTACACACGAACATAGAACAAACTACAAGCAAAAGTTGTAACTGACGACTGGAAATTATATCAGTCTATAAAGAGAAGCAAACTGAATTTCCATTCATATAATTATTAGATATAAACAAGAAAAAGTCGATATATCAGCTAAGTCTTATCTACAAAGATAATTATATTGGATTTCTTTTCACAAATAAGGAACAAGATCAGTCATAAGCAATAATTTTCTGACTTATCTGCAAAGGTAATAGGCTTTTTACTAGCAAACAAGGAAAAGAATCGTTAGATATGCTACTTATATACTGAACAGCAAAAGAAACGTAAATTTAATGTGCTATGTTTGATTGAATAAACGTTTAGCATATTTAGACGTTGGCTATTTTGCTTGTTGGAGGCATGTGCAGAGAAGTGTAAAGCGTGCGCAGCATGAGTTTTATCATGAATAAATATTTCGTCTAATTTTATTAAACTGAATCTTAAACTTTTGCGTTTCTTTTGCTTTTCAGTATATATTAAGAGAATACTATTGCTTTCTATTAACAACGATTATGTCATCAACAACAGTTCTTATATTGTTTTTTTTTATTCACAAACAAAAGAACAAAACCAATAAATCAGCTGTATATCTTATCAACAAAGACAATCATAATGGATTTTTATTAACAAACAAGGAACAAGATCGTATTAACGTCTAGAGCTCTTGTCTCTGGCCCACTTGCGATTCTGGTTTCGCCAGTTTGCCTATAAAGAGGATCACATTGGCTCTATTATCACGAATAAGGAAGATGAACGGGTGATCAGCTACAAAAGGTTCGATGATAGGCAAGGATCTAGTCTGAATACGAGCAGCTGTGGCAGCAGCAGCTTCACTCCCCTCTTCATTCACCTCTAGGTATGTCTTGTGAACCAGCTGCGAGATGTAGAGGTCAGAGGAACCTGTTATGCCAGACAAATTAGCTCTAGACATATCGAACACATCAACGATCCCCAGAGAAGGTAATATTTTCTTTAAAGGAAAATGCGATTCAACAACAAACTTTGGTAATGTAATATCAACAGTTTCTTTCCATATCTCAGATAAAGCATTTTTCAGACTGTCCGAATTAAGTTTTTCTTCCAAAGACGAGAGGCCATCTGCTTCAAATGGCAAGAGTATGAACATGCTGAGGTATTTTTGAACGTAAGGCAGTTCCAGAACTTGGCATTTGAGATCTTCGTTCCGTCCAATTCGAAATTTCTTTCTCTGTTTCATCATGTCAACCTTGACTTTATTATCAGAGGAAATTTGGAAATATTCTTTAACTGTGTCAACAGGATCAAACTTCTGTTCCCAGAATCCCTTGAAGTATATTGCACTGATCACAATGAGTCTAGTTAAGGGGTCAATGCTACCTGAAATAATGTTTTTTATTTTACCGTTTGTTTTAGATTCTACCCATTCATTAATAGTTTTCTTTTCTACATCTGCATTTCCAGCGAAATCCGCGAGAACCGCATCAGCATCAAAATGCTGAACTGTTTTCTCAACAAATTCGTCCAGAAGTTTCAACTTATTATGGACAAAAATCTTGTTAGCTGTAGTTAATGTGTAACTTGCTTGAACTCTATTTAAAACATGCAGATAGTCATCAAAGGCATGATGGACCTTGTCACTGAACGCTGTCCATTTGAAAGCATCAACAATCTCAGACTCTGTGTTTCCTTTGGCACCAACTCTTACAATAGCCAGGACAGCCGAAATGCTGATGGGAGAGAAGAAGATGTTCGTGTTTGATCTGGCCACTACCTTGTACAAGTTTATAGAAAATTGAGTGTTGGCGTTAGCTAGTTGAGAGACGAGCTCCTCGTCTTTGAAATATCCAGTCATTGCGCCGCCAGAACAGGCATGAAGGTAAACAAGTATCAGAATATACGAACAAAGGGTCATTGTTAACTGATTCCTTGAACATACAACTATAGACAAATGCCGTCAGTTGAGAGACTTCCTCTTCTATATCATCCACTGGCCAGCCAGTCTGTAAATTACACGAGGATATATACTAATCAAAACTATTTAAGGGTCACATACTTTTTATTGACATTTAAAAAAAGGGTTTAATATAATTTTGATTAACATTTCATGACTTATGTTGTCCGCACATTCTTCACGTGCATAATCTGTCCCACGTGCACAATTCTACAGTAAATACAGGTTGAGTTTATGTTGCAAGATTGGACAAACCAGAGAAAAGTTGCCGGTGTTTTTATAAATAGAAAACGGACGACTGAGACCTGCCTCAACTTCTTGAAATGACGCCATTTTAATTTCCACCGAATTCAAACGAGATTTTTGTTTGGTAATGATGGGGGTAGGGGAGAAGCTTTGTACAGCATATTTTATTCAACAGACATATTTAGTCCATATCAAGTAATACAAGTCATGAAATATTAATAAAAATTACATTACAAACTTCTAAAATGTCAATAAAAATATTGTTTGACACAAGTTGTTTTAAATAGCATAGATGATGCACATAGTGCTTTTAAAAAACACCAAAAAACACCACATAATTTTATAGAAAAAAA
Source organism: Symmetromphalus regularis (assembly GCA_032355785.1). NCBI lineage: Eukaryota > Metazoa > Mollusca > Gastropoda > Neomphalida > Neomphalidae > Symmetromphalus > Symmetromphalus regularis. The sequence continues at coordinate 11,308 of JAULBS010090674.1, read as the reverse complement.
AAACCCAAATAATTAATAAATAAACATATAAACAAGTAAAAACCTCCATAAACGAGTTCTTGGCATTAAAGAGTTGTATATTTAATATAAAATTGCCCCGGTTTTTAACAACATAATCATCTGCAATGTAAAACACCGAAAATACATCATTTTCAAATACAAATTGTCAAAGTATAGTTTGTTTTATTTAACGACGCCTCTAGAGCACATTGATTTTAATCTTATTATCGGCTATTGGACGTCATTCTGACATTTATTTAGAGGAAACCCTCTGCCGCCTCATAGGCAACACTTTCCGATAAGCAGCAAGGAGTCTTTTATATGCACTGACCCACAGACAGGACAACACATACCATGGCCTTTGATGAACCAGTTGTGTACCACTGGTTGGAAAAGGTTAAATATTTCAGCAGCTGGTTGTTATATACAAATGGGTGTTGGACACTATGATCCCAAATATGATTCCCAATAACACTTATTTTATTTTGTGAGCGGTATATGTGTGTGTGGGGTGGGGGGTGGCGGGGGTCATTAAACAACCATACAATCATAAATACTCGGTACACACATATTAAATCATCATGGCTAGATATTTGACTGACCTTCCTGCATGTGATCAAAACGCACTCGACCATACACTAACCAATAGCGGTCCTAGGCTAAATTTTGCGATTTAAATAACATTTTTTAAAAATCTTATTTTAATTTTTAACGTTTAATCCAAGGAATCGGCATCATATTGCCCAACTACCACCCCCAATGGATTTTCTGGATCCGCCACTGATAACACTGGTTTCAAATGAGAGAATAAAATACCCACTATGAAGGTATGATGGTATAAAGATATTTTCCTTTACAGTGTAAAATATGTAGTTTCAAAAAATAATGATTATAATAATAAAACAAAAACAAAAATATATATATAATAATAATAAAAACTGATTAACTACCCGCACCCGCCCTCCAAAAACTAATTTTAATTATGTCCCCTGCCCCCACCCTAAATTAACTACACATATACAGACACCTTCACACACGCACGCCAACCAATCACAAATCAGTAAACTTACATCCCCCGTGGCAACTTATATTGGCAAAGTCGTTGGGATAACAATATTCAGGACCCTTCGTCATTATGGTTCAACAACAACAAAACGTCTGATTATATACGTAATGTATTTTAATCTTACTAGAGACAAAAGCATGTACTAAAGCTGCAACATGTTGAAAGTGACTATAGTATACGAATAGTATAGAAATACAAATATTATGAACTACCTCTGATCAGTAAATTTAATTATGATTAAAATCCAAGCCACAAGGTCAGGATACAAATGATTAAAGTTATTAAGAATATTGAAATAACGTCTTAAAATAAGAAAAAAGTAATGAACTACCTTTGATCAGTAAATTTAATTATGATTAAAATCCAAGCAACAAGGTCACGAAACAAATTATATGCTTGAAGTGATTCAGAATTTTAAAATAATATCTTAAAATACAAATGCTATGAACTACCTTTGATCAGTAAATGTAATGATTAAAATCCAAACCACAACGTTAGGATAAATCAATGCTTAAAGTGATTCGGAATATTCAAATAACGTCTTAAAATACGAATGCTTTCACGAGGATTGCCACTTTGGAACTTGGCAATGACGTCACGCTAAACGTGTAAAATAAGCATATAACCATTAGCACAATGGGGCGTTGGAACGAAATCAATATTGTGGGTGCTGCACCAGTTTCTGAACATCAGAATTCGCCGGTGAATAATTCAACAATGAATAAAGAAAAACATATTTGTGAGAATTATTGGAGGTGAGGGGTTGCATCACGAACAGAATCCGCAATTTTTTTTTTTTAAGTTGATTATAAATAGTGTCCAATAATATAACAGATTTCAGTAATAAAATACAGCCACTCAAAATTTAATAACGCTTCACTTTAGTTTTATGTTGTCTGCAACCATGAAACAGACCGAAAATAACGATAACAGCCATTTTAGAATACGCTTTGTTGTGGAACAATTACCATAAAAATAATTTAGACTTGATTAATTTCAGCACAGACTAAATAGGTTTGGTGATCTTATCACTTTGAGGATCTCGGCCACAACTCAATTAGGAATGATTACGAACCTCTGCCAAAAGACAATGCACAATAGTGGATCTGGAGTAACTATAAAAATACGAGTTTGTGTGATAATATAATTTTCTAAAACATGATTTTATTATTATTATTGTTACTAACATCATCATTATTATTATTTGCTATTGATTTATAATAATTTATACATTCCTAGTTGAAATAGTGAATTGGAATACACATTTTGAGTGTTCTCAACTAAAACTTGACTTCTGGTTCAAGTAGTTCTCATGGTTTTCCCAGTTTTCCTATAAACAAGATCATATCAGCCCTGTTGTCGCGAATGACAAACAGAAATGGGTGATCGGCAACAAACTGGTCAACAATGGGTAGGGATCTCAATGCAATTAGGACAGCCGTAGCAGCAGCAGCTTCACTTCCCTCTTCGTTCACCTCCAGGAAAGTCTTGTGGACAACCTGTGAGACGTAGAGGTCCTTAGAACCAGCAATGCCAGAGAAATCAGCTTTATCCGCATCAAAAGCATCAACCATTCCAAGAGACGGCAGGATTTTCTCCAATGCAAAATTTGATTCAAGGACAAATTTTGGTAAGGTAATGTCCACAGTTCCTTCCCTTACTCCTGATAAAGCTTCCTTAAGGTTGCTGGAATTTAGTTTTTCTTCTAGATGTAACATACCATCAGCTTCAAAGGGTAGGAGTATGATCATGCTGACGTCTTTCTGAAGGTAAGGCAGTTCCAGAACTTGGCAATTCAGAGTCTCGTTCTGTCCAATTGGAAATTTTTTATGCAGTTCCATCATGTCAACTTGAATTTCATTTTCAGGTGAAATTTTAAAGTTGCCTTTCACAGTCTTAGCCGGGTCAAATTTTTGTTCCCATGTTCCCTTGAAATAGATTGCATTGACCAAGATCAGTCGTATCAGAGGATCTATACAACCAGTGACAATATTTTTAATTCTTCTGTTGGTCTGAGTTTCCACCCATTCATTGATGATCTTCTCTTCTCCACCTGGGTTTCCAGCAAAATCAGCAAGAACTGTCTTTGCCTTAAAATGCTTCTCAGTTTTCTCTGCAAATTCATCTAGAAGTTTCAACTTATTGTAGACAAAGATCCTGTTGGCTGTGTTTAGAATGTAGCTGGTTTTAGCTGCATTCAAAACGTTTAAGTAATCCTCAAATGCATGATGAACCTTGCCACTGAAAGATGTCCATTTGAAAGCTCCCGCTATCTGAGACTCTGTGTTTCCTTTGGCACCAAGTTTAGTCATGGCCAAGGCAGCCGAGATACTAATAGGCGAAAGGAAAATGTTCTTGTCCGTCCTGGCTACAGCCTTGTACAAGTCCAGAGCAAACTGGGTGTTGGCCATAGCAAGTTGAGACACCAGTCCTTCATCTTTAAACAGTCCAGAAGCCATTGCAGCCCACCAGATACTGCCAAAAACAAGGATTAGGATGTGAGAAAAGATTAGCATCATAAAGGTAACTCAATAAAGATTTGGCCATCAATATACGTAAGTTGTGAGATTAGTCATCCGTTTCATGAGGTAAGTGCTAGGTTTCCTCAAGTTCCTCGTCCAAAGATGTTAAAATTACTCCAAGGTGTGCATGTTAAAGACAAGAGATTAGTCAAGGAAGAAGATTAGCCAAGGAAAAAGATAAGTCAAGGAAGAAGGACAGAGAGGTTACCAGTGACTATCTAGAACAGGTGAAAGTGAGAGTACTGGAACAGTTTCTAAGTACACAAAACGTACGGTTCTACTGTAAAATTATAGCTATAACAAACATTGTATTTAAGTGATGAGCAGTTCTACAGCAGTGAAAGAACATGCTGATATCTATAATCAATATAATATTGAAACATAAAATCGCATTGTACACTAAGATGATTTGAATAATGGCTATTAAGAGTTCAGTGATCTACCAACTGAGCTAAGAGCAAATTTTCACTAGCTATTTGAAGTACGAACACTTTATTCTAATATTATTACACAGTAACTCAATAATAGTATACTAAATGTACTCCCCATCCCCAACCATCCCATCCAGATACGTCCTGGAGTAGTGCACATTAACAATTGAGCTGTTACCTAAAACAGCTCAACCGTTCGTCCTCTCAACTGCTGGACGTATCTAGTCGTATTCTGATCATGTTCTTGTGTTAAAAATACGCCCAGTTCGTACATTGGCTCCAAATATATTAACTGGCAAAAGAAATGATATCAAGGATAGTTTAACGATAACTTTGAGTAACCACACACAACTCTGACAATAACATTTGTATTTGCAAAACAGATGTATAGTCGATATAAATGTTATAATGTTTAAATGAAAAAACATCTGTAAATATTTTATTCTTATTTTTGGTATCGTTTCTTTAGCCCGTTAGTATATAAGAAAGCTCAACCTACACTGAAGAGATTCGAATGATGATTCTCAATTTGTGAGTTCAGTGCTTTTAATTTTATCTTTTTCTATTTAAACTTTTACAACAGTACTAATATAAGCCCAGTGGCGTACCTTCCTTTAGGCACTGTAGTCACGTGCCTATACATTTTTTTTTTAATGCCTCAGAATGCAGATGTGGTTATAGAGACTAAAAACAAATTCTGGCATGGAGGGGGCGAGAGTGTCTTGTCCAAGGACCCCCGAGAGAAACTGTGCCAACACATTTATTTATGCCAAGCTACGCCCCTGAAGCCTGACTGCAAATGCACATGATCGTCCATCTGTACATCTTCATGAAGACTCGCTTTGCTTCCCCACCTCTGGCAATAGGTTCTCAGGATACGTCTTGAGAATGATATAGTATATCGACCTAGCCCTCTACATTTCCTACACGACGTATAACATGACATGCACTCTTTCGATTTGCCCAACTACCGAGTGATTCATTCTGATAGGATTTATTTCCTCTCAGACGTCAATCGATATCTGGCTATTGTCCGTCCACAGACCGGTTGCCACAAAATATTACTCTCACTATCACTTAACATTTCATCTCAGCTGTCAATGGATATTTTGCTATGGTCCGTCCACAGACAGGATGCCACAAAATATTACTCTCACTATCTCTTAACTTTTCATCTCAGATGTCAATCGATATCTTGCTATGGTCTGTCCATAGACAGGATGCCACAAAATATTACTATCTGTTAACATTTCCTCTCAGATGTCAATCGATATCTTGCTATGGTCCGTCCAGAGACAGGATGCCACACAATATTACTCTATCTCTTAACATTTTACTTTACTGCCAATAGAACAACTTTGAGCATTTAGGGAAGGAAAATGAAAAGTTTACTTGTTTAACGATATCGCAGTACAGTTTATTCAGCTGATTTTAGTATCAAATGTACTATTTATGACTCATGGTCGCCAGAAGAAAACTATAGCCCCACACATGCTACTCTTTCTGAACCACTGTCATCAACTTGAGAGTTCGATGTTCTACCATTGAGTCACTGTCTTGATATAAGAAACAAACTTTAGGAAAGGAATCCTGATTTAAGCATTCGTTAATCAGCATTTCACCAATGTATGACCCCAAATAGCCTATGTTTATTTTTTGTGCTGGGGGGGGGGGGGGGGTGGCGTTAAACAAACAAACAAAATCAGCAGTGTTAAAATCGCGGTGTTTGCGACTCAAAGGAACCCACTACCGCCATATATGATACGTTTTACGATTATAGCATTGGATATTTTGTAACCTACTTTCTGTTGAAAAGAAAGTGGTTGTATGTGTGTGTGTGTTTGTGTGTGTGTGTTTTTCTTTTAAACGACATCACAGCACGATGATTAATGAGGTATCTAATGCATGGCATTTGCAACATATGGCATGGTAGACATAAAACGATCTGTTATTGCCACATAGGCTACTCTATCTGATAAATTATAATAGGTCTTTTATATGCAAGTCAAGGCGTCACTACGATCGTTTTTACGCCAGTCATGGACCGCTGGCTGGAACGTGATTAAGGGTGAAAGAGTGCGACTGTTATCGAAACACCCTTAAAACTTAATCAGTGAACTTATGGTTAGAGTAGGTGTCCTTTTGAATTGATCATTTTTTCATACTTGAATGATAAAGGCTATATTTTATGTACATTTAGTTTGATAGGTAGTTGCATCAAGATGTGTTCAAGGACAAAACACTTTAACGCGGTACCTAATCGTCTTCCATTTAGTTTAAATATCGGGGAGGGGGGGGGTCGGTGAGAATGAATAGGGACGCCATCAGTCATTTGAAGGGCATCTACAACGTACTCAATAAATGTTCTACAAGCAAATCCATAAAATCTACAGAACCTATAAAATAAACAAGTTACATGACGTATGGAACAAATAAATCAAACAATATTATGACTGCATGTGAACCTAACTGGCGAGTAGTTATTCTGACAGACCTACAGGAGGGTCTTATGGTGTTTGGACCCATTTTAGTCGCCCACTTGTTTTCCCATTATGATTAGACCTTGACTTGCATTCAACTAATTTCATTTTTTTAAATAAATAAACATGTTTATAAATAAATCAGTACCAAGCAAGCAACCGATCCAACACCTTCAAAACTCCTCGTTTTTCACTGGTTCCCTCCCCTCCCACCCCCCATCACGGGCATTTTGACATTCAAAAAAATGTACAACATTAAATTACCGTCAATACATCGTTTTCTATGACAAGCGACGGCAATTTAAAAAAAAAATGCTATAATAATAATAAAATTACCATACTGCATAATATATTTATATACTCAACCTAAAAGAAAGTATGCATGCTGAAATAGTTTTGTTTCATAGTGTGGTCACATTAATGGCCCATTAGCAGCAAACACGTTCGCAACTTGTGATATTACAGCCCGTGCGCGCGCGCGCACACACACACACACACACAAAACTACTCCTAAATGATGCATGGTATCTAATTACAAAATATATTCCATGAATGTCGTCTGGTTTATGAAATAAATGACTATTGATTACATGCATACTTTCTGTTTTGGTTGAGTATATTTATGTGTCGGCAATACAATGTTACTGCAAACCAATAACACGGCAGTTTTTACTGCGGCATTGCCCATTGCCGTGGTATATTTCGAGGACTGCATGAGTTACTGGTCTGATACTTGTTTACATCTACATGCTACAATCGAGGGTCACAGGCATGCTTTGATAAACTAGTTCAGTGACCGATAATTAGGATTCACGAGAAGTGCGTCCAATCATTTTGTACTCTAGTATTAACAGAACACAATAGTAGAAACACATGCAAGTCCTATCATTATGTACACTAGTATTAACAGAACACAATAGTAGAAACACACGTAAGTCCTATCATTTTGTTCACTATTATTAACAGAACACAATAGTAGTAACACTTGCAAGTCCTATCATTTTGTTCACTATTATTAACAGAACACAACAGTAGAAACACATGCTAGTCCTATCATTATGTACACTAGTATTAACAGAACACAATAGTAGAAACATGTAAGTCCTATCATTTTGTTCACTATTATTAACAGAACACAATAGTAGAAACACTTACAAGTCCTATCATTTTGTTCACTATTATTAACAGAACACAATAGTAGAAACACTTGCAAGTCCTATCATTTTGTTCACTATTATTAACAGAACACACATGCAAGTCCTATCATTATGTACACTAGTATTAACAGATTAAAATATGTTCAATCAATAAATCAATACATTCCAGACCCAAAGGAACGGAGGGGAGAGGGGGGGGAAAGCAAGTGGTTAGCGTACGGGAGGACGGCACTGGTGAGCCCTTTCTTTTTCTTATATACATATTAATGTTTGCCACTACAACCAAAATATGATATAGTTTGTACCCGATATGTTAGTGCCCAACCCAACCCCATCCCACTTTGCAAAGTCGTTTCAACTGGGCTGCATTTATTTAGATAAGTCGGTTGTCGGATCGATCCTTCTCAGTGGACCCATTTACAGTTTGGGCTATTTTCTGTTCCAACCAGTGGTCCAAAACTGGTTTATTAAAGGCCGTGGTATGTGTTGTCCTGGCTGTGGCACTGTGCATATAAAAGATCCCTTGCTGCTTATCGGAAGGAGTAGCCAATGTGATGGAAGCGGGTTTCCTCTAAAGACATATATCAGAATGACCATATGTATGACGTCCAATAGCCGTTGATAAGATAAAAATCAATGTGCTCTAGAGGTGTCATTAAATAAAAAAAACTACTTTACTTTAGATAAATTAAAAAATATCTATCTAGTCATAGTGGCCCATATGTCAAGAAGATGTAGGACTAAAATGACCGTTCCTTACCTTGCTTATAGTAGTTTTTTTCATAGTGGTATTTGTACATTAACTATAATATAATTATTAATTTAAAGGTGTATTATAGAGTGTCCAATAATTTAACATCTGTTAGTATTGGTAACAGGAGCAGATTTGTAAGGATGCAAAGGGGGCAACTGCCCCAGGACCCCTGCCAGAGGCGTTCCCCAGAATAAGGACTTCCTTTATAAAAAATATAATAATTTTAAAATTTTAGTTGTTGTTTTTTGGTCATGCAATTTAATTTCTTTGTTGATGGCACCCAAACCTGAAGTACCACGGGACCCCCAAAGTCTAAATCCGGCCCTGCTTGGTAATAAACCATAATAATACATTTCTAGTATTAAGACGAATAAGAGTTCTCATAATGTTCTGAAATATTATTATGTTTAATATATTATTATTATTATTATATTATTATCATTTATTATTATATTACAAGTATTATTATTAATATATTATTATTATTACATTTTTAAGAGTGGCTATATTAATGTGGTTTATTATTAAATTATGTTAAATTATTAAATACCCTGTAACATACCTTAAATAATATTGTAACAAAACATCAAGAAATATTCGCTGTTTTCACAGAGCTTAAACCTTTGTATGTTTCAAAACAAATCTTATATATATGTGATGACTTTTTAGATACACTAAGGGGTGAACAGAGGGTAGATATATTAGATTTTTTTAAATGAAATCATTTTTAATATTAATTCTATATTAAAGACAATATCACTAAATTTATTATGTAACCAGTTAAATTCTTCATCAGTGCTCAATGTTTATGTATCCTTGTATCCAATAATCATTAAAATCACATAGTACACTCCACATTAAACACCACAGTAGCAAATTGCTATGTACATTCAGATAAGTCACATAAAAAAAAAAAATTAGCGTCCACCCGTTTCAATTTTTCAGATAGGTCGGAAGGTTTTTATTTTGTATTTTGTATGTAGAATGGCGGTATACAGGAAAAAGAAAAGAAACCATGATATTCATATTCAGAAGGCATGATAGGAAGGTAGAAAAGACCATAGACACTTTCTAGCTAGATATTGAACAAGAAAATATTACAATTGCTATAAAATCTTTGATCAAATGAATAATAGGTGGGACAACGTAGTTTTGAGATTTTTAATACTTTATTTGAAGGTGTGTTTTTTGAAAAATTTAAAATAAAAACAATTTGGAAGTACAATGTATATAAATGTATCTGGACTAATTAATATATGTATGCATGTTGATTCTTGCAATTAAATGTTTGTCTTGTCGGGGTGCACAACACAATATTTCTTTTTATATTTGTATTTACTTACGTTTCTGTTGTATATCTGTCAGTAAGCTGAGTAACAAGCAAACAATAACTTGAAACTAGTGTCTTTTCTCAGGGACTAGTAAATTTCTAAATTTCCTCACTTAGTTTAAAACACACCAGTCTGTCTTTAACTTTTTAATGTTTTATATGTGACAAATGGTGGTTTTTAATGGATTGGTATGCGGCTCTCTATAATATAATATAACATATTAGGCCACATAAAAAAATACTTGTTATATGTCCACCCATTTCAATTTCTCAAAGTAGGGAGGGAGGTTTTTATTTTTATTTTTTATTTTGTATGTAGAATGGCGGAGTACAGGAAAAAGAAAACTAACCATGGTCAGAAGGCATGATAGGAAGGTAGAGAAGACAACAGAGATTTTCTAGCTATAAATTAAACAAGAAAACATTACAGTTGCTATAAAATCTTTGTTTAAATGAAGTCTCAACTACATGTATTTAACGTGACAATGTATTAAAAATGTGTAAACAAAACAGAACTTGTTGTTGGTTGGTTCTCAGGTAGAACCAGATGGACCACTCACGCAAGTCACTATAATAGCCGAGAAAATGTTCTTTTGTGAGTTTTAATACTTTATTTGAAAGTTTTTTTGAAAAATACAAAATATTTGAAGGTTGGGGACATTTCTCAGGTTGGGCGGTGACACTAAACAAGTTTTTTTTTTATCTGGCCTTATGTTCAATCGGGAAATCCGTATGTCCCTTAAGTTAGACCTAATTGCCTATATGCCATCCACCTTCAAAATGGGCGACAGAGGCAATCGAAGGAAATAAATAGCACTGCTTCTCTCTCTCTCTATCTTAGTATCTATGTTTGTCTCGATTAGCCAGCTGTTCGATTTGGTTTAGGACACAAAAAAGAGTGGCATTTTGTTCATTCTGCTCACCCCAACTCCAAATAATTACTTCAGTTTTTGTGTGAGCTCAGGCCCGTAACCGAGGGGTGGGTGTAGGTATGGCTTCGGGGGAATCGGACAATACTCTCCTCAGGACTGATAGTTCCACAAAAATAAAAAAATATATATAGATATGTTTTGATTTTTTAATTATTGATGAGTTCCGTGTACATCACATTTTGACCCCCTCCCACATCACACCCCCACTAAACAAGCTGGCTACGGACCTGGACGGCTGGAGCTGTAGTTTAACACTATTTTCATTTCATTGGACATCCATTGAAAAAATAAACAATGAAAATGAATCAACACCATCGTACGAAGAGTCAATGACACCTCACACACTCACTCCCTATGCACCTACTCCAATTTCCACACGATATATATAACGGTTGTTCAGGAACTTAATGCTTTGATTATTGGTTATTGCATTAAGTTCAGCTCCCGACCCATATTATGTATTTGTGCAAATTTCCCGAAATTTCTGGCAACAAACGCTTCGGTTTCCGAATAAGTGACAAATACGAAACTTTCAGTTCATCCGCTATCTCTGTGGAGACATTAAAAAATAAAATAAACCAGTCACAATGTAATATATTACTATTTTTATTTACAACACGCACCAACACTCCTCCA
>JAULBS010090663.1:0-17466 GCA_032355785.1 Symmetromphalus regularis | reverse complement strand
GTATTAGCCATTCTCATGGAAAACCCATGAGAATGTTGTCACCCCTACACCGCGGTGAGGAACAGTACACGTAGGGGACAAAATAACATGTCCAAGACCTTTGATTCTGTGCTGATTCTAAGTGGACCAATATGGACATAACTGTTTTTTTGCAGTCAACCCTTTATGTGTTAACTTCATAATTTTTTTTGAAACTAACTCATAATGTACCCAATTAATTGGAAACATTTTAATCCAGAATTCGTATAGTAGTGGAATATCTGTTTTGTTATTACAAGTAAATTATTTTCAAAGATGTACTCAAATAAGAATTTTCGTAGTAATTTCTTTTTTAATCTGGTTGATATTAGAAAGGTATGGTCACTATAAAACCACATAATGTGATATGATTCTAGATAGATGATGAAGGTTTTATTTCTTACATTTGATTTAATGCCCATGGCGCTGATGGGAGTCGAATAACAAAGTGAATAAAAGCCTGTAATGTTGATCATTTGGTACTTGTTCAGGTAGCCACCACAGTGTTCACACCTCTAGAGTATGGACTGGTTGGAATCTCGGAGGAAACTGCAATACAGGAACATGGGGAAGATAACCTTGAGGTGAGGTTTTTTTTATTGTTTTTTTTTATTATCCACTTATTACTGTTAAGAGTTGGTGGTTTACACTTTGTATAATTAGAACATTTCTGTTACTGAGAAAAAAAGTACTAAAATGGTCAACAGGGTATAAAATTAGGATATATTTTAACCAGAATGAGTTTATGTTTGGTTGAGCTGGTAATATTATTTATATGTAGTTAACCATAGATTCTCTGATTGATTTATTGATTATTTGTTTGTTTAATATAGTATATAGTAAGTTATAAGTGAAAATATTTTACAAGATGTTTTGTTCTGTTTCAGGTCTATCATGCATTCTACAGGCCACTGGAGTACTCGTTACCCAACAAAGATTGTTCTCAGTGCTATATAAAAGTAAGACCATGTTTTAAAATAAAATGTCATTATTAAAATTTTATTAGTAAATAATCTATGAGCCAAATCTGCTCATAAATCATTCTTAACCAGCCCATGCATGCATATTTCAACTTCTAAAGGCTATTAAATCTGCATCTTTACCACCATTGATTTATATCTTGTCATAATTGTTGTCAACCCCTTTATTCCAATTTAATGTAATTTTATATGGCCAGTCTTTTTCTTAGCAGAATTTTATTTGTTTTTAGACCAAGGCAAACAAATATTAATTAAAGTTTCTATTTTTGTGGCAGGTTGTTTGCGAGCGGGAAGCCCCATCAAAAGTTCTAGGTCTCCACCTGTTGGGACCCAATGCAGGGGAGATAATCCAGGGATTTGCGGTGGCAATGAAGTAAGTAGATAGAGAGCAGTGATATTTATAGTAGTGTTTTCTTTGTCACCCCAGGTGGCATAATGGTTGGAGGCTGGTAGATATTGGGTTCAAATCTCAGTCAGTGCAATTGGAGATTTGTTAATATCTGCTTTGTTTTGTTTAACAATACCATATTGGCTACTGGATATCAAAGTGTGAGCCAGCCTCCAATGGGTTTTGAACTACAGTCATCAGTTTGAGAGTCCAATGTTCTACCACTAGACCAGAGAGGCTGACTTTTGTTGATATCTGTATCAGTTCTAACCTGAAGAGATGATACACAAGAGTCAATAGGGAGGTATTCACCAGTGATTAAATTTGTAGAATACTGTAATAATGTGTGAACACAGCCTATTTAACCAGAGAATTATTAATAAAAACATTTACGGTGAATTTTGTTTTTATTTCAGAGCCGGGCTAGATTACTCGATCCTGTCTAACACTGTTGGCATCCACCCTACGGTTGCCGAGGAGATTCCTAAAGTACACATCACCAAGAGATCGGGTCTCGACCCAACATCATCTGGTTGCTGAGGTTAACTCCTGTCTCTGAACATTATAACCTGGGCTAGAAATAAATTGTAGAAAATAAACATCAACAGTACTTATTAGTTGTAGGTTAAATTCTTTTTCAAATTGAATTTTTAAAATGTCTTGTTTTTGGATGTATTTTAAAAAATCTGTTTTTAAATCACAGAGAATAGCTCCAAAACTTATGGTCGTCTTTAATAAAATAAAATGAGAATGAAATAAAATGAACCCTTGAATTCAGAATTTTAACTTAACGAGATAGAACTCTGTTGTTCAGGGTTCGTGAAATGATAAAAAATTGTGACTGTTATTGATTTTAACCATGTTATCTGTGGTGCATTGTCTTTAAAGAGAATATGTCTACTTGATGACATTTTCTACAACATATGTTTCTGGTGGGTTTTCAGAGACAGGAGATGGCTGTTTTACACTTTGCATAGTGATATTCTGTCAGCGTTAATGACGTCCCACTCTCAAACGGTTCATTGCCAGGGAGAGGGGCTGATGTTCTGCAGATACCCTCACTGTTGTAAAGCGTATTTATTTGTAAGACATGCAAATAATTGTTTTCTTTTTCTTGTAATCTAAAGAAAGTTGGAAATCCTTTCTTTTGGAGTACTAGTATTCCATAGAAAGAGTTCTTCCAAAATCTCTTAAATAGGAAATTTGAAACAAAATGTTCAAAATCTCAAATTTATAAGATCATTATGTTGCATAAAAAGGCATTATGATAGTTCTATATTATGTTTTTTTTTTTTAAAGGTACTGTATATATCAGTAGTTCTTTATTAATTATTTTATTGAATAAAAACTAGTTTTTTTAAATAGTTGTTGGTGTATGGATCAAATCCTTTGACTACTGTCTTTCCTGAAGGTAAACCATTAGGTTTTTAATCCCAAGTACCCACCATCTTGAAAGAATGAAAACTATTTTATGCAACGTTTAGGTATTAGATAAATTAGGTATAATTTGAAACTAAATTTCTTTGTTGTTAGAAAAATACACAATTATTTGCATCGGTTTTAAATTGTGATGACTTGTTCAAGATGAATATGTTAAATGTTGTTTGTTTTTTATATTCCACCCTGGGCTGTCTTGTAAAGCTTTGGGACATAATTCCTTTGAAGCTATTTAGGAGTGCCCAGGGAGGGCAAGCACAATCCAGAGCCCCATGGACATGGGCTCTTTAAAACAAACTTGACCTTTACTTTTTTTTATATTTATATGTATATTTTATCTGAGGTAAACATACAATGCATATTTTATCTTTTTCTGTTGATTGTATTATAATATACAACCCTTGATGGAATTTTGGAAGAAATGATTTTAATGTTTTTTAAACATTTATTATTTGTTATGAATACTAATGTACGTTTCTTTATAATATAATAAATATATAATATAGTATAACGTAACTACTAACAGACAACCTTCTGTTATGATACAGGTACATGTAATTCATTTAAATACTAAATCTCTTTGTAATTAAAACTAAATATTGTGTGAGGTCAACAAACTTTTGTAATACTTTTGTTTATTTGGGGGAGACTGGCCCGTTTCTGGTCTGCTCATGCATAAATTGTGATCATGTGCATAAATGTTTATTACTTCTTTTTTTTTTACCATCTGACCAATAGACTAAAAATTAACATGCCAGTAATTTCAGTATTATGTGTTTGCAAGGCAACATCTTTCAATCCTTTCCAATGCTTTAGTAGTTCACTGTGATAGATTGTGAATCACATTCAAATAACACCATAGTAGTTCACTGTGATAGATTGTGAATCACGTTCAAATAACACCATGATAGTAGTTCACTGTGATAGATTGTGAATCACATTCAAATAACACCATATTAGTTCACTGTGATAGATTGTGAATCACGTTCAAATAACACCATCGTTGTTCACTGTGATAGATTGTGAATCATGCTCAGATATAGAAATCTCATCCTGTATGATGCTACAATAAGATAAGTATAATATCAGTGATATTGCTGCAATACATTTAGAGTGAAATAAATAGCAAATAAACCAGGACTGTTCTTAATGCAGTAATCTGTGATTTATCATGCATTTAGAGTGGGATATAGCTCAGTGGTAAAGCATATCAAATAGTTTATTTTTTGTTGTTTTATTATAATTTGCATTAGAATTGTAGAGAAGGCCTCAGGGGAGAATAGTCGTGTACTAACTGTGTTACCTTCTGTAAATAAAGTATTATTATTATTATTTATCTTAGGTGATATAGACCATTAACTGATCCCCCATCAGTGGATACACTGGGCTATTTCTCATTCCAGCCAGTGGTCCACAACTGGTATATTTAAACATGTGGTATGTGCTTTCCTGTCTGTGGGAAAGTGCATATAAAAGACCCCACGCTACAAATTCAAATTTAATTCATATTTACAGTTTAAGATTTCGTCCTTTTTGTTAAACATATTGGCTGCCAAGTGCTAACTACTTATACACTTGTTGTCAACCCATCAGTAAAAATGTCCTGTTTATAAATTATTCTCAGAATATAACTTTTGGAATAGAATACTGGGTATGATTAAAATTGGAGAAAGAATCTCATTCCTGGAATAAAGGTTCTGGAGGATCTTGTATATTGGGATAAAAATTCTGTTTGAAGATAAACTGTGATGTGTACATGTACCAATATTAAGTGTTAATCTCGGTGGTCCAGTGGTAGGACATCGGATTCTCAAGCTGAAGACAGTTGTTCAATACCCACTAGAGGCTGACCACACTTATCTGTGTGTCAAAATTAGCAAATGTTTGACATCCAACAGCTGATGATTAATAAATCAATGTGTTCTGAATTTAGGGAGGAAAAAAAACAAATAAAATATCTGTCATTAATTGCACTGAAAGTTATTTTTTATGGATTTCAAAAATATTTGGTCTATTTAATACATTTTTCAACAGAACTATTTAATAACATAACCTCATTTTTAGTATTGTGTATTGATGTGTGCATACTTATCATGTATAAAGATACTAGTATTTGTGTTAAAGTCTGCTGTTCATAAATTATGTAATTATTTGTAGTATTTGACTCCATAGTAAATTGCACATTTGTGACTCACTACAGCAAACTGGGTTTTTAAATTGCAAATTACAGAAATTGAGTTAACATTGTGAAAAAAAGATTTGAAGTTCAATCTGTATTGTATTAAGTGAATTAACAATGTTTATAAAAGCATTTAGAATTTCAAAATCTTGAAAAAAATCAATGACAGATATGCAAGTTATAAACCAGCAATTTTCTTTGTAAAATTCTCAGAATGACTTTATACTTCTCCATGGCTATGTTAAGCTTTACAGTGATGTGGTATGTATGACTTAACACCAAGTTTATTGTGAAGTTGTCACATGATATATCATGTAAATTTATAAATGTTGCTACAATATTATAGTCACTTGTGTATGGCGTGTCCCTAAACTTGTACCATCATAAACCACAGAGAAACCTTACTCAGAAAGGAAATCTTGGTTCTGAATTTAGTCTGTTAGTGTTACGTATTTATCATGTGAATAAAATAACTTCCTTTTTCATGTGGGTTAAACATAAATTTATTAAATGTTTATGTATTTAAACAAATTTGCTTGCTTGTCACGTGAAATTGCTTATTATATCTCTTACTAATGGATCACCATGAAAGTGTCTAAATTAATATCTTGGATATGTAAGAGGCGACAAGTTTAGTAGTAAAAATATTTCGTTGGATTCCTATAATAATGTGTGTGCATTCTAAACATATTTTCATACTGTGTGAATTAATTTATCTTTGTTTTGTGTGATAAATTAAATCAGTGTGCCTCATAGATGTTTTTGTATTGAATCCATATACCATTCAAAAATAAAGGTTATACCAAATAGTATGTAGTTTTAGTGTTTTTTTAAACTATAGTCATTGTTCTTATCTGTTCCAGCCACTGGACATGACTGATATATCAAAGTGGTATGTCTGTGGGGGGGGAAGTACATATAAAAGATCTCTTGTTGCCAATAAGAGAGTAGCCTATATGGCAGATTTTCTCTGAAGACCATTAGTCGCAAATGCCATGTTTGACATTGAATAGCTGTTGATGAATCAATGTGCTACTGTTTTGTTAAAGGATCCTTTCTTTCTTGCCATCTGTGCCTGGTCAGTGGCGTAGCTTCCTTTAGGCATTGTAGGCACGTGCCTACACATTTTTTTTCCAAAAATGCCTCAGAATGCAGTTGCAGCGATATAGACATTAAACATTTTCTGGGGGGCATGGCCCAGGACCCCCCGCAATAGGATTTGTGCCTACACATTTATTTATGCCAAGCTACGCCCCTGCTACCATTTGGCCTCTAGGGAATCCCATGACCAAACCTTGAAATCTGACTATAATTAATCAAAAGAAAATCTCATATACTGAACAGCAAAAGAAATGCAAATTTAATTTGCAGTGTTTGAATAAGAGTTAACCAGATTTAGACGGCTGTTTTGCTTATTGGAAGCATGTGCAGAGAAATGTAAAATGAGCGCAACATGAGTTTTATGGTTTCATGAATTTTTTGTCTTAATTTGATTAAACTGGATCTCAACCAAATTTGATTCTCTTTTGCTGTTCAGTATATATATTTTTAATCTAACAAAAAATGAGCAAACGATGCTAACACAGGAGAAAGCTTTATTTCAAATTAACAAGCTGTATATTTTTTCCATGCTTAACAAGGTTTATTTTGAAAAAACAGTATATAAAAATAAGTTCATGTTAAAATATTAATTATGCAATATTTAACAAAATATCAAGGAGGTAAATTATTTTGTAACTTTATTTTACTGATTTTTTTTTATTACATCCCAGATTTCTAGACATTTCAGAATCTTTCATTTTCCATTTAGTCTTAAAACATTTAATAACCTGAATTTATCAAAACCTGTTTGAGGCTGGCTAACTTGTAGTCTACATGTAAAAATTTCCAAATGTTTGACATCCAATAGATCAATGTGCTCTAGTGGTGTCATTAAAAATAACCTGAATTTAAAGGTACATTACACTTTGTTTTACATATTTTTAGTAAAACTGTAATTATACACTATCCCTTTACAGTATTTATAAATGATTTATCCACCATTTCATTAAAAAGTATGTATAACTTAAAACAAAAAATATACATTACGTATTGTCCAAAATTACCATAAATGTACTAAAAGTCAAAAGAAGGTACACACAGTAATTTTGACAATAGCAAAAACCAGTCATAATTTAAAAAAAAATTATTTTATTATAAAAATCATTTTACTGAGAAACCCTTATCTTTTATACTTTACGTCACTGGAAGTGGAACAACAAAAAACAGTATTTTTCAGTTGAAACATAAGAGCCAAAAGGACCAACAACTGCCTTTCAAACCTTTTTCAAACGTATTTCACTTTATAATTTTTTGAATTATATATAGTTGTTACAGTAACAAAAATCATAGGTAGCTGAAAAGTGAAATATATGGCTAAAAATGGTTAAATATAGTTTTTTACCTCATAAAAAATGTAATAATCAGTACATCTTGAAATTTTGTGTAAAAATTAGGTCTTTCGTTTAATTTCCAAAACCATTTTCCTTTTTGTTCTAAAGTCCCTAGAAGAAAAGTTATTGTTAAAAACGATGATGCCAATCTGATGTGACGCGAAGTATAGTTGTCAGATGATTTAGAGAATCAGTTTTGTACGTTTTTTTCTATTGTCAAAATTGACCTGGTATATTTTCTTTTGACCTATATTACACACCTGAATAGCAAAAAAGCATAATTCACATCAGGTAATATACTTTTAATTTAGATTATATAAAGGGTAGTAAAATGTATCAAATTTTAAATTAAATGGTTGAAACAAAATTGTCCTGAAACATGCATATATTAGAAATGATGCTGAGACAGAAAACTTGACTGAATATTATTACCGTGTCTTTCTAAATATTGTTAGCTTTAATTGCATAAGCAGATCCAAAGATGGAGTAAAAAGTAGTTTGTTTAACAACGCCTCTAGAGCACAATGATTTTTATCTTATCATCGGCTATTGGACATCAATCATATGGTCATTCTGACATATGTCTTTAGAGGAAACCTGCTGCCGCTACATAGGCAACTCCTCTCGATAAAGAGAAGGGGTCTTTTATCTGCACCGTCCCATAGACAGGACAGCACATACATCGGTCTTTGATAAACCAGTTGTGGATCATTTGTTGGAACGGAAAATAGCCCAAACTGCAAATGTGTCCACTGAGTTGGATTGATCCGACGACCGACCGTTTGAGTTACATCCCCCTCAAATAAAAAATAAAACAAAAACAAAATGTGATCTGTTAAGACATTACGTTAAATTATACTAAATCAGCTGATTTAGGGACAAATAAAGGCGATTCTTTAAAATAGGAGGCTTCGTTATATTGTATTAAATTAGCTGATTTATAAAAATATACAAGTACCTGTTTAGCAGAGGTGCCTTTTTAACAGGTTTGAGGGTATATATAAGCATTGATGGCCAATCAAAACCTCACAGCCCATTTTAGGACCAAAGAACCCTGAAGAAGTAGAAGAACTAGTAGTAGAAGAAGTAGTAATAGAAGACGTAGTATTATTAGATGCAGATGTAGTAGCAGAAGTAGTAATAGAAGAAGTAGTAGTAAAAGTAAAATAGTAGTAGTCGTAGTAGTAGACGTAGTAGACGCAGTAGTAGTAGTAGTAGTAGTAGTAGTAGTAGTAGTAGTAGTAGTAGAAGTATTAATAGAAGCAGTAATAATAATAGTAATAGTAGTAGTAGTAGTAGTAGTAGTAGAAGTAGTAGTAGTAGAAGTCGAAGAAGAGGATGAAAAAAGAAGAACTGAAGAAAACACGAAAGAAAGAAAGAAAAAAAGAAAGAAAGGTACAAGATCAATGGTGTTGTTTAAAACAATTTAAGAGTCACTTGCTATTTGTGCGATATTTGTTTTCAGTTGGCACGTGATGTCTTATAACTAAATGGTATAAGGAACACAAAAACTTGAAGTGACATGTCATTTAAAACCAAATTCAGCTGTCCGCCATGTTTTCATCAGATATTTTCGTGAATTCGCGACGTACACGTTCCTGATCTGAATGCAGTTATGTCTTATCTTCTTTTGCGTAAATTGTTTTGAGTAGTATACGCTCATTACGAGGTGTCTTCTCTTTGGCGTAAATTGTTTTGAGTAGTATACGCTTATTACGAGGTGTCTTCTCTTTGGCGTAAATAGTTTTGAGTAGTATGCCTTCATTACGTGCTGTTTTCTTTTCTTTGCCTTTAACCTTCAATGATACGAGATTAAAAAAAAAAATCGTCCAAATTTTTCTTCTTGTTGTGACACCTAAATGTCACTAATTAATACATGTTGCTCAACACGCGCGCGCTTTTTACGTACTTACAACTCAATAAATGTCAAACAATCAAAATAATTGCACTTTACAAACATCCATCATGTTCGCTATTTCTACAGATAATTTTTATTTTATTTTCTTCACCAAATTTACCTTTTCTAAAAGAAAACTACTAATATTATAGGTCTATATTTTAGATACCTATTTTATTTTATTTGTTTATTTAATTAATTAATTAATTATTATCATTATTACTACTACTAAAACATATTGCCAATATTATCACAACTACTACTACTACTACTATTACTACTACTACTACTACTACTACTACTATTACTACTACTACTACTACCACTACTACTATTACTACTACTACTATTACTACTACTACTAGTACTACTACTACTACTACTACTATTACTACTACTACTATTACTACTATTACTACTATTACTACTACTACTACTACTATTACTACTACTACTAGTACTACTATTACTACTATTACTACTACTACTACTACTATTACTACTACTACTAGTACTACTACTACTACTACTATTACTACTACTACTACTACTACTATTACTACTACTACTACTATTACCAAAAAGCAATATTCTTTTTCAAGTTATTAAAATGATGAAATATTAATCGATAATAATAACTGATTTTCCGTCAAACCTTACATCATTAAAAAAATAATTAAAAAAAGACTTAAACGTTTGCATTTGTCTGTGTCAATTATACCGAATTGCTTTACGTCAACTACTTTTTTTCTTCTTCAACTTTTGCCATTTCGCGTAGGACATAATGAAGCGTGCTGCATTTAACAACACGACACTAAAGAGATCTTTGAGTGAGTTGTCGAAACACAAAAATTGATTAAATTGGCTTCCATTTGAAAAGAAATCGTTCACGACTGCCGTAAACAGAATTGACCGATTCGAGAACGAGGCTGTACATTTTCGGAAGCTTGTTGCTGTCATTCTAACAGGTTGCTTGCTTGGCTGAGATTGATATTATATCGATCTGCCGCACTGAATAGCTCGTCATACAACTTTAATGTGGATAGATCCCCATTCGTTTTTCAATAACAGCCGTTCTATTATTTCACAAATGTGTCCAAACAGGCTAGTGTTGACTGCATAATGTTATTCCATCCCAATCCATTTCCGAGTCGTCTGTTCTTGCTTTCCCAAACACCCATGATTCTTTGTAAGACTCACAGAGAAAGTTTGAAGGAAGGTCGAAAATCGCTTCCTGGAAGTGGGGGGACGGAACATGCCTCCTGACCAGAATGTGAGGGGATATGTCCTCCACCGTCCCCAGTATTGACGCCATTATGTGTACTTCGGTATATATGCGCTAAGACCACATGGTTGAGTGTTACAATACAATAAAGAGAAATACTGGTAAAGATTATTATTTAGGCATATTAATTTCTATTTTTCAAAGACAAAAGTTGGAGGGGAAGTAATTATATAGGCATCCCCTCTGTCCAAAAGCTAGACTAGACTAAAGTCTGTTTACGCTACTTGGAACATGGATATTGACGAATAAAAACCAAAATATCTAACTTACCTCATTAATGTTGATATTTTTCGAAATGAAAAGAATGCCCTATTTTTTTGTCTAGGTTAGTGTGTCCATTGGTTCTATATTGTTTAAACGGCAGTCAAAAGTGTTTTATTTTCTGCAGAATTCATATAAAATGAGGGTGTTAGGTAATTATTTGTATAATGTAGTTTTAAGATACGCGATTATTATTTTACAAATATATTTATTATAACTTAATATCAATGCCATATTTGCAAAAAAAAAATTATTAAAGCAAAAACGATAAAGGAGATACGAATATTACCGGAAATGGACGAGATGTTCCGAATATTAAAATGGACAGTTACCACTCTCTGTAATCCTGTCTGTCAAGTCTTATTAACTCTGTGCAATTTTTCCGATTTTAATATACAAGGTAATGAATAATATTTTAAATTATTATTTAACAAAGTAATGAAAAAAACAGGAACATAGGACTTTTTTGCTATTTCCAAAACTCTATCCTTTTTCGCCTTTTACGCAAACTAATCGACAAAAATCCAGGTTCCAAATAGCGTAAACTGTTAAACCCAGTGAATTGTTTGGAACTAGTGAAATAACTAAGTAGCAGTTGCGATGGCTAGGGCTTCATTCATGACGCCATTGCTAACCAGACTAGATTTTACGCTTCGTGATAAACCCAATGAGAATGTTTGGTACCAGTGAAATTGCTACGAAGCGACCGCGTTTGCTAGCCTGTTCTGAACGCAAGGTACCTATCTTGTGTTCAAGATCAGTTAGCTAGTGGATTATCGCTACACTAGTTTTTACGCTTCATGGTATATCCATTGACAAGGTTTAGTACCCGCGAAGGCGAGCCTGTTCTGAATGCAAATCAGTTTTAGCAGTTCTGTACCAATGCTGCTCACACGTGCATCCAATGTGTGCGGTTGCAGATAATTTACACTATATGTTGTCCTCTATCCTTCCTTTCCAACTATTTTCAGAAAATTGTCGATAATATTGATGACGTCATCAATGTGTTGCATGACAGTAATTTTAATGAACCGATACATTGGACAATCATTTTTTTTTAAATTTAACATCTATTCATCTTCTTCTGGAATATGACTCACGAATACTGGCAAGAATTGTTTTCTTTAGAATGTCATAGATTTACCTACAAACCTGCTATAAATTCACATATAACAACGATCCGAACCCCTACCCCCAAGCAGTCCTGAATCACGTTAAAACGACGATATTTTCAAAAAATAAAATGTATCAGACATAATTGTAGTTGGAAAGGACGGATACAGGACTTGTAGCTTTATGGAACACTCACTCTGTGTAGGAGACGAATCCAGTAGCGGATTCAGGGGGTCATGACCCCCTTTTCTCGAATTGCCTCTCCCTCTTTTCCGAGTGGAAGGACGTGAACATTAACCATTTTCCCCCATTTCTACTCACTCATCACTTTCGGACCCCACCCCACCCCCCCTTTCAGAAATCCTGCATCAGCGCGTGGATACTGAGATTTAAAATTCCCACTGGAATTCGAACTCAGTACCTATCAGCTTTGATGATGATTCCTGTGGCCAAATCGCTCACTGAACTTCACTTTTCATTTTAAATCCAATATAATTGGCCAGTGCTGAAAACGGTTTGGGCGGGTTGTTGCACGCGCAGATGGGCGCCAGATGCGTAGCGCGCGTTTTGGTGACCTCATGAATGACATCAGATAGTTGAATAACATTTATCCAGTGACCTGATGGTGGTCATCTTTCGCAGACTGTCCACTTGATCAAACTGACCAGTGGTCATCTGCGATCTGGTCTCGCTGAACAATGAGGGGTTGACCCCCACGGGACCAGACTACAATTGGTCACCAAATGGTCGCTTTTCATTTAGGCTGTGATGAAGTTTGTTAGGTGTCTTTTTCATGTTTCTGGTTAACGCTAGTGCTGATTATGAATTTTGTATTTAATAATTTTGTATTTAATAAGGAGGGATACTTGATTAGTATTGGAAGAAGAGGGGTATGCAACAATTAATTACAGGCCAGAAAACACATTGGGATACCCCTGAAAGATACTCATCTGAAATAGGAAAACAAAGAGACCTAAGTAATAATAATTAAAATAATAATAATAATTTAAAAAATAGTAATAAATCAAATATGAATTGGTATTTATATTAGTATTAGGACAGTATTGCTTTTTGAATATTTTATGATAATGAGCCTAGTTCATTTATACACGTTTACAATTATCGACATTTTTCCATTGAAATAAAAATGGATAAATCATATTCACTGATGGGGGAGGGGGTTCAGAACCAGCGTACGAATTTAAATGAATCGTTAAAATATTGATAAATATCACCCACCCCCTATAAAAAAGAAGTTAGGGAGAGGGTAGAAAGGTCTTCGTACCCATTCAATGTCCAAATAATAAATATATAAATAAATAAATATTGACTGTAGTTAAAGATTATATTCGCAATATTCTTAGGTTCTGTTATAACAAACGTGACAATAATAAAACTTCAATGACATAATATTAGTTGTTCTCTATAAGTTGTACATGTTAACATGTTGAATCAAGAAATGGTATTCATTGTCAACTTTATTGCAACAAAAACGACAAAATCTTTGATCAGGGTGCTCTTTGACACTGCGAACCTTTCTATTTTTTTTTTAAATTTAACTACGCCATCCGAACACACTGATTTATTAATCATCAGCTATTGAATGTGAAACATTTGGTCATTTCGACACGTAGTCAAGTGTGAGCCAACCTTCAACAGGTTTTGAACCACTGTCATCAGATTGAGAGTCCGATGTTCTACCACTGGACCACAGTGGCACACCCTTTCTATTTTTAAGGAATAATAATAATAGTAATAATAATAATAATAGTAATAATAATAATGTATTGTTTCTTCAGGATTACTTTGATCACAGACATGCAAACCAATATTTGTCTTCTGTTTCAATTCTCGGTAAAGAGATACAATTTAATTTCTAATATTAGTTATATTCTAAATTAATGCCAATTCACACTTGAACAGCTTCTCGTTAGTTTGACATTAATCAACGCAAATACCACGTGTTGACTTTACAATGGCCGCCACTGTTCTTAGATACCTGACAACTAATTTGAGTGTGGTTCGCGTGTCGGGTGTTTTCGATGACAATCAAACTGCGTCACAAAGGGACATCTTTCCAAACACTTCAAGTCTATTTGAACTTTTAGCAGTCACTTAAATTTAACTGATGATTCGGTTAGAAGAAGAAAAGACAGAT
This sequence comes from Symmetromphalus regularis, assembly GCA_032355785.1. Lineage (NCBI taxonomy): Eukaryota > Metazoa > Mollusca > Gastropoda > Neomphalida > Neomphalidae > Symmetromphalus > Symmetromphalus regularis. The sequence continues at coordinate 3,318 of JAULBS010090663.1, read as the reverse complement.
TTCGAGCAAGTCACGTAACTTTCATTGACCCATGACCCGACCCTATGACCTCTGCTCTTCACGTGCACGCAATCGTAGCCTCGTGACGGAATCGGTACGTCATGTTTCATAAGAAGGTCTCAACCCACGGTTACCGGGTAGCTGTTCACCATCAGGAAATCTGAAAACAACTTAGAGATGTCAGAATCAGTGGTCCATTGATTGGACTGTCAAGCTGAAGACTGTGGTTCAAAACCCGTTGGAGGCTGGTTCACATTTGGCAACAAAAATATTTTTTATTTAAAGTCGTGTCAAAAAACAAAAGTTGATGTAAATCAAGTTTACATCTGCCAAGCAGAAAGCAGACGCCAGTTGTCCAATCTGATGTTTGTAATATCTCTGAGTAGATTTCTTATAAAACAAAGTCATGTGCATCGGACTCTCAAGCTGATGACAGTAGTTCAAAACCTGTTGGAGGCTGGCTCACACTTAACTACGTGTCAAAATAACCAAATGTTTTACATCCAAAAGCCGATGATTAATAAATGAATGTGCTCTAATAATAATATAGTCAAATACTATTATAACGAACTGCATAGGACCGGTGACATTGGTTCGTTATAACAGTAGTTCGTTGTACACATTTGATGAAACTAACCATGTTAGATTTTTATGATTTAAAACAATTGTTGCATATATTATATTACAAGATGAAAAATATGAGTATTATTTATTACAACTAATAATTAAAAAATTAAAAATTAAAACATGTATAATCAAATACGTTTTAGTCAGTCACATTTGTTAACAAAGTCACTTATTTTGGTTTGCTTTTTAGCCTCGGTCCAATAATTTGAAAATCTGTAGATATGACTACTACTACTACTACTACTACTACTAGTAGTACTACTACTACTACTACTACTACTACTACTACTACCACTACTACCACTATTACTACTACTACTACTACTACTACCACTATTACTACTACAACTACTAGTACTACTACTATTACTACTACCACTATTACTACTAATAATAATAATAAGAATAACAAAAACCTAGCATATGTTTATTTGTTAATCTCGACCACAAAACCGTATCGTGTTCCCTAATCTTCATGTTGTGACGGACAGCGATGGAAATTGGACAATAAAGAAAATATAATGATATCACAATTTCATTACAGAGACCGGACTGCCTGTTGAGACGACATCTGTGAACAGATCCTCTCCGACCAATTATCTCCCCATTACTCGTTTTCTTAACATGGTCTCACAATAGAGTTCTGACGCATTTATTTTGGGTACCCTCTTCCGACGCCCGGAGTAAAATTATTGTACAGTCGAGAAGGTTTTTAAAATAGAGAATGCACTAAATTTGCTTGTTGAAATGTCGTATGAATTGTTGCTCTTTGTTGGGAAGAAAATTAAATTGTTATTCCTGCAGCCTGTAGCGTTTTCAAACTGATTGTGATATTTTCAATATGGTTTTATTTTTAGAAACGTTTTATGACTTGATTAATCATAATTAGGATGTATTAAAGACCGCATTATCCAAGCTTTAAATTAGAACTATTTCTGGTCGTGAAGGTCTCGTACCACAATTGATTGTTAGAATGGAATTGCATTGTAATTTTCAAATGCTGTAAATCAACACTTTATGATGTCATACTATTACTGCATGCATTTAAACGAACAGATGCGATTTGTCTAACCGTTAAAATAATGAAAAGGAAAGCAATGTTCGTTTTATGACATCCATTCATATTGCCAACCCATGCAATTAAGAAAATGTCAACGAAAAAATAAAAGCTGTGGAGAAAGAGTGTCCACAGCATTTTTCAGGGCAATTTTATCGTATATTTATACTTTATTTTTAATAATAAGAAAAAAAAAAATTGAATTTTTTTTATTCCGCAGCAAAATTGTGCTGCGGAGAATGAAATTTCAGGGATTGTGTTGTTTATCAACAGCTATTTGTTTGAAATCGTAATCTTTAGAAACTTACATAAATGAATAATCAGATAATCTGTTTTAGAAACTGTAATGTTTAGAATATAGTATAAACATTTGTAATTGCAACCTTGGAGTTTCAGAAATAAAATTGTAATATAAAAGTTTAAAATCTTTTTAGTAACTGTTTTGTTCAGAAACTCATACAAATGGCCAGTTAGCATAAACTATTTTTCATAAACGTTTAGAAGATAAAAACGTGACGAATCAGGTATTACATTTTTAATAAATAATTGTAAAGTTTAGAAAGCGATTCACACGTTCGCAATGCAAACACATGGCTAATCCATATTTTAGCATAAATGGCAAATGAAATTAAAAAATAAACTAAATGGTAAAATTTAAAATATGGAACGAACGTTTGCAATTACAAACATATGGTTAAGCACATAAAACAGTTTTAATATTTTAGCATAAATGGCAAATGAAATTAAAAAACAAAATTAACGGTAAAATTTAAAATATGGAATTAACATTTGCAATTGCAAACATACGGTTAAGCACATAAAACAGTTTTAATATTAAATCGTAAACTTTAGAATGAATATTAAAACATACAATTGCAAACATATGGGGAAACGTTCAATTTGGATTATGTCGGCGTAAAATCCTCTGCTATATTTTATTTCGTATTTTCTGTAATAATCCATTGTACAGTAAAGTGATTTTCCTCTCAGACAAGCGCGTTTAGCTCTACTTGGACCGCGCTCTCATGCAGTGATAGTTATTTCAAATTTCACAACTGAATGCCTTAGAAAATTGGCCTCGTTTCGAAGGGAAAAAATAATATATCAATAATTTGATATATGAGCAAGTTTTCACTGTTTGGGGTAAATTTATGTTTGGGGGCATTTAAAACACTGTTTATACCCGCTTGGCACGATGCGCGGGACAATGGGATGTTGGTTAGTATAATATATATAACCATACACAGCGTGCTGGCGGGCGTGGTTTATTTGAAAATAATACAACGTCTAGGATTGGGTGTCGGCGTGTCAGGTGACGTCCTAAATGACGTATCTGTTGCAGCACGTGCGGGTAAACTGCGCGTGCGTGGTCGCGCCACAGGCAGTCGGCAGTGGGTAACTACGATGGTAGAAATTTCACAAGTGGATGGGTTTATGAGAAAAGTCGCCGGGTGATCCATTCAGGGTATTACAATCATATTTCACACCATCCACCAGACCTACGGCGAAACCTGTGTGAGAAATGGAATAACGTAAATAATGTTATTTTTATTACTACAGAGGATTATCCTTACGGTTAATGTGTATGATGTTAATATACTGAAACACCATGAAAACGCAACATTTATTTTACT
>JAULBS010090652.1:4477-15519 GCA_032355785.1 Symmetromphalus regularis | reverse complement strand
TGATTTTTTTCTTGCACCCCCCCCCCCCCCCATCCCCAACCCTTCCCTCCACCCCACAATATAAATGTAACTTAACTGAAATCTGGGTATTAAGTCACTAGATGTTGTTACTAGAAATGTTGAATATCGTCAAAAGACTGCAAAGTTGGTGAATGACATAGCAAAAAAGTAACGTTTGTTTTATTTAACGACGCCTCTAGAACACATTGATTTTTATCTCATCATCGGCTATTGGACATATATATGAAGTCCAATAGATATGGTCATTCTGACTTTTTTGTTCAGAGGAAACCCGCTGCCGCCACATAGACTACTCTTTTCGATTAGCAGCAAGCGGTCGTTTATAGGCACTGTCCCACATACAAGACAGCACATACCAGGGCCTTTGATGAACCAGTTGTGGACCACTGGTTGGAACGGAAAATAATACAAACTGCAGATGGGTCCAGTGAGAAGGATCGATCCGATAACCGACATCTTCACAGGCGGACACTCTACCGTTTGAGCTACATCCCGCTCTCAAATGGCAGTGCATGTGCTTGAAGAGAATTTGATACGCGCCCTTTCTTCTCTTAAGTGAATTAAATGTTCATTCTCTCTCAAACGGTTGCAAACGTTTTATTGTTGATTTGTATAGTTTGGTTTACCAAAGGCCGTGGCATGTGCTGTCCTGTCTGTGGGATGGTGCATATAAAAGATCCCTTGCTGCTTATCGGAACGAGTAGCCTACGTGGCGGCAGCGGGTTTCCTGTAAATAAATATGTCAGAATGACCATATGTATGACGTCAAATAGCCGATGATAAGATAAAAATAAATGAGCTCTAGAGGCGTCGTTAAATAAAACAAACCTTTACTTTTAATAGTTTGGTGAACCTTAGGTTCTTAAGCTGGTTAAAAACCCGACGGAGGATAGCTCACACTTAACAGTGTGTAAAGAACCTCTTTGGTCCAGGTATAAAACATCGGACTCTCAAGCTGAAGACAGTGGTTCAAAACCCGTCGGATGATAGCTAACAATCGACAACGTGTCAAAATTTCAAATGTTTGACATTCAATAGCCGATGATTAATAAATCAATGTGTTATAGTCAGGCGCGGATGCAGGATTTCTGAAAGGGGGGTCCTAATGTGGATTTCTGAAAGGAGGGGTCTAAATGTGATGAGTGAATAGGACTGGGGAAAAAAGTTAATGTTTACGTCCTTCCATTCGGAAAATGATTTTTTTTTTTAATACGAGAACGGAGGTGGGATGTCCGAGCCCCTAGACCTCCCCCAACCCCTGGATCCGCTACTGCTAGTGAAGTCGTTAAACAAACAAAATCTGATCGTTTCAAGTCTGCTATCCTTCACTGCAGTGTAATAAAAAGACACGTAATTCTTAACAAGGAAATTATTACATTAAGTAACGGTTTAATGTTTATTTCCAAACAACTGTAATAACGCAACCTAATTACACTCGTTACAGGTAATATGTTCAGCTTGTATCATGTGTTTTGTGTTCACGATGAGGAGGAAGGTGTAATATACAGAATAATAATATATTAGGACTTCTAAAACAACTGATACTATTAATTAGTATTATATATTCTTTAAAACAGATAGATGAACTCTGATAAGAATTCACAATTGCCAACATTGTAATTGTATATTAGCAGCGGGTAAAGGTTATATATGATAATAGTGAATTATCTGCGCAAACATTATAACCGGTAGTTCAGTATTACAGTAGGTTTTATGACCGCCAAAGGTCTTGAAGGACGATTGGGAAATTTCAAAGTAGACGTTTTTTTTTATCAGTAGTGGATGATACCGTTACGATGTGTCAGACATTCATTCAGTCGACGAGGCATACTGCGTTTGAGTCTCCCAATCATGGGCGTAAATCCTGGTGGGGACACGTCCCCCCCCCCACTTTTTTGACAGGGGGGACGCTTATATAATTATCCCCCCCCCCATTTTTTGTTTAGAAAAACTGAAAATTTCAGTGAAATTAAAATTAAAATGACTAAATAATAATCTTTACCAGTATTTCTCTTTATTGTATCAATGTAATACTTGACCATGTTATCTTAGCGCAAATATACCGAAGTACACAAGTTGTCTATACTGTGGGATGGTCCGTCCCCCTCCCACTTTTTGGACAAGGGTGTGTTCCGCCCCACCCCCCACCCCACTTTTGGAACTGTTTTTAGCCCTTGGCCTATACCAAGGTAAATACACGAGGTTAATATATTTATTAAAAAATAATAGTACAATAGCTATTGATTTTTTTTGGTCTTGGTTTACAGCTTAGCAACATCGTTCTTATTGTATATCATTTTAGTCGGTGTTGATATTCCAATGGATTAAGCTTACATTAGAAATCTAAAAATACACCGTATGATCGACTACATGTTCTTCGTTGCCTAGATACTACATTTATTGGGAGTAACATGCAGGTAGGAAAATTGTCTCTTTGCATAATAGTCGTAGGCTGAAACAGGAACTATAGAAAGTGGGGTGGGAGAGGGGGTGGGTTCTAAAGATATTTAGATTTCTTAAATTGGAGTAGGATTCAGAGTTAGTAAAGACCTAATTATAAGGGGGGGGGGGGCGTAATAAAAAGTGGTGACATCATTTAGGCCAGATAAAAAAATATTTCTTTAGCGTCTCCGCCCGACCTGAGAAATGCACCCGACATCCAGATATATCTTTTTGTTTCTTCAAAAAACACTTCAAATAAAGCATTAAAACTCTCAAAACAACGTTTTCCCGCCTATCATAGTGATTACGCAATCACCGACGAACTTCATCCTGACGACAGTGCCTCTATCGGACACAAGATGTACCGCTTGCGCCTGTGCTTTAACAGTGACGCCATTACTTTTGTTTTCTATTCAGGCATTGTTTTCATGTTTTCTTGTTCAATTTCTAGCTAGAAAGTGTCTATGATTTTCTCTACCTTCCTATCATGCCTACTGACCATGAATACTAATGTGATTAGTTTTCTTCTTCCTGTGTGTACACCGCCATTCTACATACAAAATAAAAATTAAAATCTCCCTTCCGGCCTGAAAAATTGAAATGAGTGAACACTAAACAAGTTTTTTTGTTTCATGTGGCCTTGTGTATAACAGCAATTTATTATTTTTTTGAAAAGAAAAAAAACCCATATTTGTTTAACGATACGCTGGTCAGCACTTTTTTTTTTAATCCGCAGCTATTAAATGTAAAACAACGTGGGTCCGTGGGAATATGCATTTAAATATGTTTGACGGATTTATAATAAAATACACTTTTACAGACAACTTCATTGTATTGTAATCCCACAGGTCTTTGACATTTTAGGTGAGCAAATTCGCTTCTGTGTCATTTATTTCACGTGTGATTTAGACAGTAATCCTTCCATCAATACGACTTGCAGCCTACTGAATGAGTTGGCAATGGCACATCAGGCTTAAATAATGATCTTTCTGATAAATCAATAACATTAGAAACCCCCACAGACTAATTTATAGGGTCGTAGTGACTAACAGCTATTTTTGAATATGGCAGGTTAAAAAATATATCTAGTTACAAAATCAACAAATGAAGCATGATTTATGAACTATAAATTTGACAAAATCGATATTTCCTCCCCCACCTACCGCCAAAAAAAAATCTTTTATTATTTTAATTAATAATGAAAACACTATGCTAGAATGGCAGAATTCAAACCTAATGCATCGAATCGGATGGCATTTAACGTACTGCTTTACTTACAAAGTAATGTTTTGGTGGTAATATTGTATGACGTATTATTGACAGTTACATATTAAAATTGTTTAACAAAAGAAAAAAATACTTAATTTCAATTAGGAGCCAAGATGTTTCCTTGGAGAATACAAACTTACACATGACGTTAATACGTTAGTGATGTCTTGTTATATTACTAAAAGTTTTAAAATCAAAATGTTGTTCTATCAAATTCCAGCTTTTAAGCAGTAAAATCGTAATACAAAGGTATCTTATTAGTTACTATTTAAGATATTAATCAGTATAATACAAATATTGCGTTTAATCTTGACATTTAAATTCAAATTAAGAAACCAACAACAAAATAAAAAATAAAAAAATACCCCCACCCGCTATTTACACGAACTACTGCTCTCAATGAATGTGGGTTACTCATAATAATATATAATTGTATATTTCCCCAAACAATGAAAAAGTAACGCACACATGACAAAAGGTAACAAGTAAAATATTATTTTGAAAAGCCATACACGTTGACTGGATTATTTGAATGTGTTTTACATGAAGATATATTAAACCAATATTGGAATTAACGATGTAACACTACAATTGCTATGTAAAGTCATCAATGGAGCGTGCATTATTGCATTCGATACCGTATGCACTCCCAGCTTTACGTATTGAGAAAGTTGATACATAATTATGTTCTCTTTCAAAGTATACCGGTGGCCAATATCAGAATTTAATAAAAGTTGTCTGAATTTTAATGAGATATGTGCAGTGATCCGTTGAAGGACTCGTCATCGATCTTGCACTTAACAGCTCTCGCTTTCAAATCGGTCACAGAGGGGTGTATTATCAGAGGTTATTTCGCCCGTGTTCTTTATTCAGACATTTGCACAATGATAAATAAACTCGCTGAAGCCCAACATTTACAGCATTACTGGCTTAATCTATCATTAAAATAGTCGGACTAGGCTTCACGACTTGTATGCACTTGATCACACGTAGTAACTAGATGCGTATAACGTTTAATCCGATCCTATATAGCTAAATGTTAATGTGATAGGGGCAATGCTGAGAAACAGATGCATTTAAAAGCGAAGTTTATACTTCGGAGGTAAGCACAAACAAATGTCTTTTTTATTCTCATTATGTAAATGTTTTGCCACCAATTTGTTTTGATATCTGTTGACATTGTTTTTAAAAGTTAATCATTAACATGACTATAGGAACCGGGGGCCGGGTGAGGGGGACACCTGCTCCCCAATTTTGAGATTTTTTTTTTTACACATTGATGTTTGCCATTGTAACCAAAATTTGATATAGAATTTGTACTCGATTTGTAAGTGCCCCCCCCCCCACCCCTAAAGTCGTTCCTACGTGCCTGATTAAGTATGTTAGAGCAGCTAGACTGGCATATGAATCAACAGGTTTCATGAAAGCAGCAAAGAGGTCAAATTATGAATTGCAGCATTATTACATGAAATATAGGTAGATGATTCAGGGATGGGGTGGCGAAGTCAAACATAAGATCACTTTAAAAGACGTGTAAACAATTTCGATATAAAAACCATTTAAAAAACCCACAACTTTGACGTCCCATGCATTCCACGGTTAACGATAACCTGTCATTAATTTGCACCAGCAAAAATACTGGGTCTACATCAAAGCTAGCCAAAGTATCTGGATTCAAACAGAGACATCTTAGTATCAAAGATCCTTAACATAAAAAAAATCTTCACAAACTTCCATGTGCACTTTTCCATGCAAGATTTCTGAAAGGGGGTCCAAATGTGATGGGTGAATAGGACTGATGAAAAATGGTTAATTTTCACGTACTTCTACTCGCAAAATATATATAATTTTTTTTTTAATTCTTGAAAAAGTGGTGTTCGGCCCCCTGGATCCCCTGGATTATGGTTCATTGTTTAAAATGTCCAAAGTATTGTAGTTTTCATTTAAAACCATACCCTATATATTTTCTGTGCATCGTGTTTGTGTTCTGAACAAACGACTTTAATTAATTAATGTTAATAATTAAAATGTAATCGCATATTCATGTGCACATCTGTGAATAGTGGAAAATGAATTTTTAAAACATCATCAAATTTTATAGGTGCTGATTTTGGAGAGCCATAGCTCAGTATTTATTGTTGCCAACCTATACTGATTTTCAGCATGTTAAATTGTATGATAGTTTTGTCCTAAACGTTCTTTTTCTCGTAATACAGTTGTTATTTTTAAAAATAAAGATATTTACACATTTATAATTTATCAATACATTATTATATTGTATCCCATATTCATTTATAATTAACTCTTATATTTTGGCTAGATGGCAGGGTGACAGAAACAATGCGGGAGCTAACAAATTTCTATTTATAAAGCTAGTCTTGGGAGATTGGCAATATTCCTACAGACGGCCAAAGAAGGATAAAAATGTTTCGTTTCGTTCTCGTATTGGTCATATATATTTAACCTCTATTTTTCATTTGAAAAAGGACCATCCGTCTTATTGTGAGCACTGTAAGTGTATATTGACGGTGTGTCATACTTTGGTGGATTGTCCTTACCTTCAGTTTGTTAGTGAATTTGTTAATTTAAGTTTTTAAAAGAAACTAATTTTAAAAAATATATTTGTTTTTCATCAGCGTTATAATATATTTTTTAAGATTAAAATTTATAATTTTTTATTATTATTATTATTATTTACCATGGGCATGGTCATAGTTGTTTGGGTGTCATATGTTGTATATAATATATGTTTTAATATTTTTGATTTGTATGTATATTGATTGAAAAAAAAAGACCATGTTAAATAACCACTTTGAAACTTCCGCTCCCCCCTCCCCCCCCATAGCCGATATTTACTTTTTGTACTAGGGTCTGTGTGTGTGTGTGTTGGGCTTTTTGGGAGGGGGATTCCGATAGAAGTGGGGGTGGGGGGGGAGAGGTTAAATAAATACAGTGTGTAACCGCAATAATACAAATTAAACTATTCAGAGTTATTTCCCTTGTTAAAGTAAAATGCCGCGTAAGAATATATGCATTTACTCTTTGATTTTTCAAAGTTTAAATATTAAAATGCAAAGTATGTCTTAATGTAACCAGCGATCATCTTTATACGTATGGAATATGAAAAACATATATGGTAACCCACCACTCCCTCCGTTCATAATGTTTTTGTTTTTAATTTGTATCTTCACTTCAGGTGGTGGTTTTGTGTGAGTTAACCGTCTTCAGCGTGAACGTCCTTTTAAAGAAGAATATTGAACGTATTATGAACATATTGCCAGACAGATGCCTCATTCAGATTTGGAATCATCGCGTAGGTTTTTACAAATATTTTCTCCTAAAATAAAACGACCAACTTCGTACTTATCACTGTTGAAAGGATGCGAGGGTTCTAGCGTTCCGAGCCCATATGTGCCAGTTATTCCCCTTGAATACAACTTCGTACCAGGACGTTCTATATGCTGCCTTGGCAGTCCACGGTCGTTAGCATCCACACGTTCATCAAGGAAGATTGCTGCTCATGTTTCTAGATTCGTTAATTCCAGATACAGAAATACAGAAGGTAAATGAATAATCACGGTTTCAACTTTTGAGATCAGGTTGTCGAGTCATGTATGAGCAGGCCTTACACTTACAGGGAGTATACTATGGATGGGTGGGTGGGGAACGTTTGTTAACTCCTATACCATTAGGTTACCTGTCATTGTCTAGAATATGGTAGCCCTACACTATGGCTAGATGAGTTTTTATTTATTTATTATTATTGGTTTTTGTTAATTAAAATTATTATTTTTATTGGTTTTTGTTAATTATTATTATTGGCTTTTGTTGATGATTATTATCATCATTATTATTTTGTTTTTGTTAAATTATATTAAATTTCGCAAAGTTAGAAGCCATGGGCTTTAAGTCAAATTTCATAAATTAAAGTCCGATTATTGTATTAAATTTTACAGTTCAGTAGTACACGTATCATGATTCAACATGTATAACATCATCTGTTTTATTTTTTGCAGATGAATTCAGCTGTTCCCATAAAGTACAAGGTGTTGCATGTGGACCAAAATCTCCAGTTACCCACAGATTTGGTTTTACGTAAGTTAGAGATACTTACATTGTGTTTCATTTTGAATTGCAGGACAAGATATTTTTAAGTTTCTTTTTGCAAAAAATAATAAATGCAAATCTACCACAAATGTTTTCAGTTTGGAACTTTTTAATATCCAGCATCAATAATTTTTTAATAATCTTTTAAATGTTTATTCTGATTCATCCTCAATGAGTGTGACATTAAGTCAAAACCATTTCTTTAAAGTAGTCTATATGTAATACATATAATTATGTACATACACATTCAGTACATAAATGAGCTATTCACTGGTGCTTTTCTATTGCAAACTAGTATCACAAATGTATGAAAGGGATGTTAGTCATTTCGTACTAAACTCATTTCGTACCATAGTTTATGGTCATTTCATACCATAGTCGTTTCGTACCATAGTCATTTCGTACCACAGTACTTTGGTCATTTTGTGCCATAGTCAATTCGTACCACGGTCATTTCATACCATGGCCATTTCATACCATGGTCATTTTGTTCAAACAAGCCTGGAAATAAGTTCTCGGTCACGGACATTGTCCGGTACAAAATTGTCATTTGTCAAGCTTTGACAGTCACAAATTTAATATTAGCTGTCATTTTTTCCGACGTTTAAAATGTGTATTTTGAGGAGTTTCAAGATCATACACATGCTTACATATGCCTAGCGGTAACTGAACAGTCGCCACTACATTTACAGAGTAAATATATTAATAGATCCTATCAAGTAAAACATTAAATTTTATAAATTTCAATTTCATTTGGTGACATACGTTTTCATTTTTGACCGGCACAAATTGACTGACATTGGACATTTTGACAGGCACGTCTAAACAATTATTTCCAGGCTCGTGTACAAAATGTACTTATGAATCATCCAGCTCCCTATAAAATTAGTGGAATGTTTATTTTTATTAAAATAATTTGCATGAATAATTATTTTCAAGCAAATACAAACTTATATAAATTTCTTTTTCTTTCTTTTCCTTTTCTTTTTGATTTCTCAAATTTTATATAATTAATAATTCATTAATTTGAAAAAATATACTTATTTAGATGAATCAAGAGTATATTTTTTCTTTTAATCTTTGGATTTCACAAAATTATGTTTTATAAAGGATATAGCCTAGGCCAGGTATATTAAAATGTTCAGACCTTTAGTACTTTACTCTTTAGATAGAGTCTGCATCTGTCTTAACCAGATCCAAGCAAGACATTTTATCTCTTATTACTTGAGTACTAAATTCATGTAGGTTAAGCTGAAACAATGCTCAAAATAGCCACTCCACTGCATATTGTCATCACTTTGACAGCTAACCCAACCTGTTTTTGGCAACCGTCCAACGACGTACCTTATCTTACTACGAGCTGTACAGGTAACAATCAGGTTACAGGTAAAAATACAGGTACGCAAACAAAAACGGCAAACAACGTTAATAAAACAAACTATAGATATTATATCTAACACAGTGTTGATATTTAATATTTATAAACAAAATAAACGTAGAAATAAAAACTCCGTATCGGCCGATCAGAAATTTACCTGCTTCACGAAGCGTCAAGATTCAAACGAGAAGTCGTTCTCTCCCCCGTGTGACAAGTCGCTAGCCGAATGATAAACAAACTAATTTCTGTACTTACCTAAACACAAAATAATCCAAACAGACAACCACAGTGGTGAAATAGTTAACCGCTCCATTGTTTTTTATGCACAAGTCCGCACGTTTTCGATATCACAGTTTTAACCATGCAATATTCTTGTTACTCACAACGACCTGAGTTCCACACCGTCCATTATGAGTCAGTTCTCATCCCATGATGCACTGCGCGCTGACCTACTTGGACACGCACCTGTAAATCGAAGATCAAAGCAGCCGACAGGTGTAGTGTTTGCTTGCGAAATTCACAACTCTGAGTATGAGTTTTATGACCGCGTCCTGTTCGATACGAGTTTATATGCCACGCTAAAGTGTTGGTTATATTGCAAAATGTTACAAATAGAGAATTAATAGTTTCACTTCGTTTGACAAAAGAACAATGGCCGCTGTTCAAATATTCAAAAAAATATATATACACCACTGTCTTGGACGTGTTTGTTTTATTTAAATTATTATTTATAAGCGATTCGTTGTTATAAACTGTCATCGTGATAGGGGGTGGGGGATGATGAGATGATAAATAAAAAATAAAGTAATTTATTAAGGAAAGTAAAAAGTAAATTTTGTTTTATTTAAATATACCTCTACAGCACACCGATTTTTATCTTACTATCGGGACGTCAAACATACGGTCATTATGACATATTCATTTAGAGGAATCCCGTTGCCGCTACATAGGCTACTCTTTCCGATAAGCATCAAGGGATCGTTTATATGCACTGTCCCACATACAGGACAGTACATACCACGGTATTTGATGAACCAGTTGTGGATCACTGGCTGGAACAGAAAATAGCCCAAACTGCAAATGGGTCCACTGAGAAGGTTTGATCCGACGACCGATAGCTTCACGCGCTATCGTTTGAGCTAAATCCCGCTGAGGATAGAGTACCTACTACGGCAACGTCAAATATTTTTCATTAGAATGGGGATGGGAAGGGTTTCGTACCCCAAACCTCATAGAAGATATTTTTCCGCCCATTGCAGCCGCCTGATTATGGTTTATAAAAAAATCCGCGTTTTAATAGCAAAAGTTCCGATGACCTTGTGGTGTTTAAATAGGACTTTCTCAGGGCCGTGGGAACTACTTTGGGAGTGGAGGGGGGCGGCACTGACAGACATCTTTGGAAGTAGGGGGGGGGGCACTGTAACATTTTGGTTACATTGGCAAATTTTAATATGTAAAAAAAAGTGCAGAAGTGGAGGGGCACGTGCCCCTACTCCTCCCCCCCCCACCCCGGTTCATACGGTCCTGTTTCTGGTATATATAAAGGTCTTTTGTTCAATGGTAATTCTTCTAAAACTGTTCAGCCCTTTTTTGTGAAGGGCCACTATCATCTAGTCACCCTCTGTCCCTCAAGTCGTGGACATATTCTAACTTTTAACAATATATCAGTAGCGGATCCAGAGAGGTGCACCAACCTTTTCTAGTAATTTTTATTTAATTAATTATTATTATTTTTTTTTATATTTTTCGATTGGAAGGACCTGTAAATTAACCCTTTGGGGGGGGGGGGGGGGGGGGGGGGGGGGGGGGGGGGGGGGGGGGGGGG
>JAULBS010090641.1:0-17470 GCA_032355785.1 Symmetromphalus regularis | reverse complement strand
TGGACGTCAATCATATGGTCATTCTGACATATGTATTTTTAGAGGAAACCCGCTGCCGCCACATTGGCTACTCTTTCTGATAAGCAGCAAGGGGTCTTGTATATGCACCGTCCCATAGACAGAACAGCACATACCACGGCCTTTCATAAACCAGTTGTGAATCACTGGTTGGAACGGAAAATAGCACAAACTTCAGTGAAATAAAAGTCTCATGGCAACTGTTAATGTCCAACACAAGATATTTACACAAATGTGCCATGTGACACCTGAAAACAGGGCTCCATGCGGGAAAACTGATTTGTCAACCTGCTTCACAATATGTATGCCAGTATAATAACATGCACCTGTAAACCTGGTTCACTTTTACATCAGGTAACTTTCTGACTTTGAACCTGGTTCCAAGATGCCACTTAGGGCATTTTTAATGGCCCACCCTGTATTTTGAAGCAAACATCATTAATATTGGAGCACGTCGGTTAAGCTGCATGCCGAATTATCATGCATATACATTGTATTTTAAATTCTTGAGCGTACCAGTCCCACCATGCGACTGAAAACTGAAAGAATGAGTCGGGACAAAGTTACGTGATGTTAAAAAATGTTTTATTTTGATTTTTATGTAGAATAACGTACTATACAGTACGTTTTTTCCACACATCGATTTTCATTACTTTTCACGAAGGTACACGTCGGTCAGGAGGAGTACGTTATAGATGAAAGGATTTTAAAAGAAATGCATTACACTGGGACCAGAGATTTGGATACGATATACGCAAATGTCCGATATACAGAGGCTGTTATATGTGGGTTTTTTATTGGAATTATCGTTAGACAGGACCGGGACTTGGAGTTTCAGTACGGTATAAGCGATTGTCCGGTTTATCAGAGGATGTTATACGCAAGGTTTACTGTACATCACTTGGTTATATATACAGTTAAAATTAATCCAGTTGATCTAATGTATTATGCAATTACAAGATCTGTGGCAGCAGAGTGGATAGGTCTAATTAATATTAATTGTTTAGGCAATCAGCAAAGCTACACAGATCGCATGCTGGTTTAGATAAGAGTTAATTACTGTACAATCAGCTTGTTTGTTTCTAAATTGGCACCCAATATCCGGAATAGACAGATGCTGGATTAGGCAGATGTTGAGTTACAGTAAACGAATAGACGCTAGACGGGACTGTGAAATTGTGCCGGTTTACACAGAAATCCAGTGTATAGAGATGTCGGTTCAGACAGAGTCCACTGTATATTGAAAAATTAAAAATAGCCACCTAGGTGCCATAATATTCAAATAGCGAAATATGACACAGATTATGCATCATTTCAATATATCTGACCTGATCTGGCAGTAGCATGCATTTTTTGAAAATATAAGAAATGCAGATTTATAAATTTTCAGTAAACTACTGGTGAAAACTTCCAAATATTCATATTTCCAAGCACAGACTAATGGAAGCTGAGAAAATTAACTTCAAAGTCTGAGGTAAACAATGTTGTGCGATGTCAAGATGTTTTATATTATAAGTTGTGGTACACCTTCAAGAAAAATGTCTTCAAACTTTCATTTTAATATAGGTTCATGTTTAAAAATCACTTTTGAAGGATGAATTCAGTTTAAAAAATGTTTATAAAGTTTTGTCAAAATGAACTAATATTTATTTACCTTTTTTTTTTTAGCTCTTGTGGAACATTTCCTGTAACAGGTGCCAAGTTTTGCCAGAGTGGGTCATACATAGGAAAGTATCTGGTAAAGGGCCATTTCATGGTATTCGTTTCGTGTCGGACAGGACATTTACAGACTTTTTTCCATCATAGAAATTATTCTGAGCAATTATCAAAAGGTTTGAACTTGTCAGAGGCAAGTACTATTGAACCACTTTATAGCGTAAAAAAATAAATCTTTGGATTTCCTTTTTCATTTTCAAAATGATGCCAGAAAGTTTGTGTCGGACAGGACAAAAAGTGAATTTTTTTTTTAACATGCTGGAAAAAACCACATGGTATTCATAAAATTAAGCCAGGTAATTTTGTACCCCTACATCATAGGTAAGTTTCAAAAGAAATTTTGGTTTCTTAACTCAGGTATTGCCGATGGATGTCAAATGTTTCAAACTCTGTCACTTCAGGGTAAAAATGACTAAAAACATACATTATTAGTATAAAATGAATTTTATATTATAAATTGTACATTTACAAGTGGTAGAATCAAGAAAAAATTATCAGGAATTAAATACAACAGGAGAAAATTAAGAAAAATATGTGTCTTGTCCGACACACTGATTTCCATGGTTTCATATGAAAAAAATAATTTGCATAATCAAGAGGTAAACATTTTGACCCAAATTTAGGTTTTCAAGTTAGTTGACAACTTGACAAATATACATGTATGTATCTAACACATCTAATTGGTATTTTGCTTATATTCAAACCTTTAACCTTTTGATATCACTTCACAAATATGAAATGGCCCTAAAGTAATATATACATTGAAGACAAAATGCCAGTTTGTGCATCATCTAATTAAATAATACAAAAGTCACGTTTTAGCATATATCTGTGATGGATGAAATATAATATTTATATGTTTCAAAATGTTAATTTTCAAAATAATAATATAAAATGTACCTTTAGCTGCTTGGTTTCGTGCCTTATAATAAACGTCTTTAGCTACTACTTCTATCTCTTGACTGGTAACTTCTAACAAAATTTCCATCATCCATTTTCGCACTTTAGTCATCTGAAAATAAAATAAACAAATAGAGAAATAATCCTATTTATAAATAAATCTAAAAAAAAATTGAAAGATGTGGGCCTGTGATAACTGAGTTCAATTCATGTGTAACTCATAAGTTTGGTTTTAATTCACCATGTTTCTGATTTAAATTATTGTCACTATGTAACAATAAAAAAAAAAGGATTGAGATTTTTTAATCAAAATCCACTAAAATTTGAGATGTTGCTTAATGAGAAAAGTTTCATTTGTTTGTCACTCAATTTGACTAATAGAAAAAAATACAGTATTAAACAAATGAAAAACATTTTACTACATTTAATATACCATTTCAAGCTCTTTTTCTTCTTCAGTTTTCTCTGGCTCTGGAGAAGAGCTTTGCTTTTTATCTTCAGTTTGGGACTTCGATGGACTTGCTGATCTTGATCGAACTTGTTTCACGGTTTCATCCTCATCATCCGAATCCTAAAACAGTTTCAGAATTTATTTTTGGTTTGTTTTGTTTTAACGACCCACTAGAGCACATTGATTGGCTATTGGATGTCAAACATTTGGTCATTTTGACATGTGGTCAAGTGTGAATCAGACTCCAACGGGTTTTAACCACTGTCATCAGCTTGAGAGTCTGACATTCTACCGCTGGACCACTGAGGCTCATTTTGAGTTGGTGTTATTCGCATTAATAATAAGATGGATTTATTTCTAACAGTAAATAGTGCACAATTATATGATGGGCTCTTCAAACAAAACAAATAAGTCCATGCTCCACATTTTTCACATATTTAAAGAACTGAGCCCAAATCCGTGAATAAGCCCAAATAATTTTTAAAAAACCCAACCAATATTTATGATTTTTTAAAAAATAATAATTAAAAAAAGCAAACTTCGTTAAATAAATATTTGTAAGCAGAAACAGCATTGCTCAGTCACTAAGTTTTAATAACATGAAATAAAACAGTTCAAAAGTAATTACATGTCGCATTTTAGTCTGACCACCATCAGTTGCATTAATTTAGAGACATGTTAATTTTATGATTTACAGTCAGTGTTCCACATCACGTAGAAAAGGAGGAATAGTACCTCCTGATGCTCGAAATCACGTGACAAGAAGGGAGGGAAAGGGTATAAACACATAATGGCAATCTGCTGTAAGAGGTATAAACATGTACAACTTTTTTACCGAGGTGTATAGTTTCAGCCACAGATTGAATGTAATTGGGTCTGCTATCCTTGATCACATTATTTATTATAACATTCTAAGTCCATCAGTAAAAATTATATAGTGATCAAAACATCTCTTAGCATTTTACTTTTATATCGGGAAAGTTCAAGTTAATTTAAGCTCTGTTCGGTGGCTTATACCCTTTGAGTTTCCTTTTGGGGTATAAATACCCCTGACTTTTGTACAATGATGTCTGAATACCATCATTTTCCTGAGAATGTGGAACACTGACAGTATATCAGGTGCAGACAGAGGATTTAAGAAAATGGGGGATTCAACTGACAAATTTGTTTGGTTTCCCATTTTTAAGGCATAACAAACAATTTAAATTATATTATCTGCTCATTTCCTCTTTTTTATACACAAAGTGAAAAATAGTTTCTTAGAAAAACAAAGAGGGGTTTTAAACCCTCTAACCCTTCATTTAAGAAATGGTACATGTCTAGGAACTGCTGAATTTGAACGTAATTTGTTAGGAATGGAATATAAGTGACATTGGCAACCATGTACACTGACATGATAGGGCTTTGCAATGTTTTAGCAGCAACCACATATTGAAGGAATGGAATACATAAACACTAGTAATAATGGGATATCTTATGTAATATCTTACTCCAAATAATTATTTGCTTATTAGTAAAGGTGAAAACACCTCCCAAAACTCAATAATTATCATCCTATAACTTTTAAAATACGGACTAAAACCACAAAGATCATCCAATATATCTTAAACTAATGACTAACACCACAATTATCTTCGTATACCTTTCAAAATACAGAGTAACACAACAACTATCTTCGTATGCCTTTCAAAATACAGACTAACACCACAGCTATCTTCCTATACCTTTCAAAATACAGAATAACACTACAATTGTCTTCACATATGTTTTAAAAAAATAGACTTAACACCACAACTATTTTCCTATGTTTCAACTTACAAATCTGCTCCGTCTTGGAATAGCAGGCCCATCTCCAGATTTGTCTGTCATCATCTCCTTCTCGGCCTTCTCTTGCTTAAGACGAACTTCTTCACTCTCTAGACGCTCCTTTTCTTCCTTCTTCTGTTTTGCTCGTTCCATCTTTTCTAAGCCTTCTCTTATCCAAGCAGGAAGCTGTTTTCGTTTTTGTGCATCTTAAAACAATGAGAAAATGTTACAGAATTATGACAGCTTTACAAATACAATATAAAATGGCCACATTTTAACGATTCAAAGAAATATCATTAACATTAAAGGTTTTTAAAATAAATAAATACACCCATACACAAGATTTAACACCTGCATTCTATTAAACTGTGTGGTGTTCTAAAATCATGACAGATATTAACCCTTTCCAAGAAAATGGCCCAAACAACAATACAGAGAAAACTACTGTCTACATGCAATAATCCTGAATTAGCCCAACTTGATTTCAAGTGATTTCATTAAAAATAATAATAATTGACACAACTGTATAAGTTAGATATAAATTAATTTGGTCTTCAATTAAGAGAAATAATTCCATTAAATACAAAAGCAAACTATTTTTTGTTTACCCAATCCTGAGTCTTCTGTCTCTGTAAGTGGTGGTGAATGGTATCTACTTCGTTGGTGTCTAGGATGTCGGGACACTGGTAGGCCCCCATCATGGTGTGGTGGATGAGGACTCCAATAATGACTGTTGAAATCTGCAGGTGGTGGTTCAGGTGGCTGTTAACAACAATTTCTAGTTAACACTCACAAATTATGACCTTAATAATATTTCTCAACATTTTGCAGTTTTGTTTTATTCATGTTAAAAATAATAAACTGAGAAAACTGGTTTTCTATTTCTTACAAAACAACAAAATTGACATTCATTAAATTAACTTAGTGAATTATGTAATTTATAACACTGGTGCTTTGCATTTGCAACTTGATGGTAGCCACTAACGAATCAAAATAACACCAACACCTCAAACACACATTTTCCTACTTAGTCACTCAAATTAAGGACCTATTATATTGTAGTGGGGTAATCTGAGATTGAACTCTTGGTTTTTAATTTTTTAGGTAAATTGACTTGACAATGAAAAAAAAAAAAAAATCTGATGAGGAATGCTTAATGTAAATAAACGTCACAAGAATGAGACAAACTAACAAAAGCAATGTTATTAAATACAAGTACTGGGTTAAGAATTAAAATGGGGTCAGCTGACTGACTGCGCTATACTAACCGAAACGCAAGTTATCCACAAAATATGCATAGTGAATGAAAAATACTACACTGCAGTTAATCTACAGGCAAGAGAAAATGTTGACATAGATGGAAATATTGAATTTTATCCCAAGCAATGTAACTATCAAGCATTACAAGTCATACATTGTAGAATTTTAACTGCAATGAAAGGATTCAAATGTCAAAAAGGTGAATTTTTTTAGTTTTTACATTCAATCAGTTTTAGAAGAGGATGTAGATTAACTGAATAACTTTTAATTAGTTTTCATTACCAACCTGATCATATCCAAATGGTGGTTCTGATCCATGGTTGTAGTCATAACTGTCTGGAAATGGTATTGCTCCTTGGTTGAAGTCAAAATTAGGTGCTCTCTGCAACACACAGATAAAAAGTTTATAATAATACTTGTAATTGATATTATTATTATTTTTCTTGAGAATCTGTGGAATTAGGTAACTAATTAAAATTTACAAAAGTTATTGTGTATTAAAATTATGTCATTGACTACCAAATGATAACAGATTGGTAATTTATATGTCCAGAAATAAAAATAGATATTTACAAGAAATATAAGACAAAATCACATTATCAAAAGAAAAGGTATAGAACAAAAGTGTAAATTAAATAATAAACTCCCTGAAGAAATTTTGTTTCTTATATTTTGCATCAAAATATACATTATTTTTTTCCCTTCTAAATGTTTAGCCCCATACAGAATATCTTAAATTAATGCTTAGTGAACTAAATATATCTTACTACACCATCTCCCAGTGGAGGCTGCATCCCCCAGTTGGGTGGAGGTGCCTCCCATTGTGGTCGCTCATTCCAACCCCACCCTCCAGAATTATTCACTCCAGGTGGTGGTCCACCATGGAAACCTGGATAATGAAAAAATGGTCATCATTACAAAAACATTATTGGATAATACATGGATGTGATAAAGCAATTCAGACCCGTTTACCCCATAAGATGAAAAATAGTAAAATGGTTTTTTTTAAATTAAAGTTGTAATGCCAAATACCCCGGCTCAGTCACTGGAAAATAGATCATGTACATACCTTCAATCAAAATCTATTATCATCCTCCAAAATATTACATCCAATGACAAGTATTTTCATTTTAATATATTCGAAACTTATGTATCTTTTATTATCAATAAAGTTGTTTAGCCTATTAATATCCATTTTCATGTATTTGTTGATTATTTCACAATCCCCTGTCAATTTTGCTTAACTACGGCGCTTACTGACGATCTTTCCAACACAGAGTACAAAATTCCTGCTGGCTTCAAAATGGGTCCTCCTTGGAGGAGTGCGCCTTCAAAATCAACCTAGCGGTTAGAAAGATCACACATTTCTGCGTAAAATGAGACCTATCTAATCAAAACTGATAAAGATTTACCCCTCTAACGAAGAGCTCAAAGTTGAGACCCCACCCTTCAATTGAGTGTCCCCTGCATTTGATTGCAGCATTGCGCAAGGCTGAAAGTTCACCAGATTAGTCTACTGTGCCCACAAGTAGGCCACCCCATCAGTGACGTCACTGGCAGGTCTCGTGTGTCAACATGCTGTGTTCATCAGGTGGAAAATGGGTCATGCTACTTTTGATGGTTTGATGTTTTGCAGATTATTTCATAATTTTCTTACCTTCTTAGCTACATTCATGAGAATGTAGGCCTATTTATTTTTCTGAAGTGCTTTTGGCATGATTTTACCTTAGTTTGTAAATATTTGCTAAGGTTATTTGATTACATGGTAGGCCTAAATAAAAAAATAATGGCATTTTGTTGAAATTATTTAGGCCTATATTATTATCATCTATATTATACTTAATATTTTTGGTCACTAAAAGTGCTGTATCTCTGGGAATATTAAAAGGATTTTCAAAATGGTTTTGGAATTCTTGAACTGTTCTCTGTGTAACTAATGTATTGGATGAAGAATTTATACAAATTAATTTTTTTATTTGGCATTGCTAATTAGTCAACAAAAAACAAAGAAAATTTCAGGCCATTTTTGTCTTCCCATTGGTAATACCATCAACAGGAAATACGCACATCTGTGCAGTGTTAAGTAAAAAAAAATGTCGCACCGAAAAAAAGATTGTACAGTTTACGGCAAAATCATAAGAGTAAACAGGTGTGAAGCCTGTACAGTAAAACCCCACCTAACAACCACCTGGGTTCTAATACCACTCAGCTATAAAGACCACTTTTTTAAAGTCCGGAATATTTTCTGATTATTTTATAGCTAAAACTACCCCTCTATTGTGGATTACAACCTGTAGACCATTTTCAGTGCATTCTGACCACATCAAAGCGACCATATTACGATAGAAAATATATTGCATTTTCTATTTAAACAAGTGCTGAAAATTTATGCACTAAATGGTTGCTTTGTTCTTTCTGTTTGTTACTAAATGTTAGGTGGTACAGTGATAAAGAGTTTGTGTATTTTGAGTGTTAACAAAATGCTGAAAACCAAATATGATGCTGTAGTCAAACAACAATAATTACTTCGACAATAGAGACAACATAATCACACAATATTAGACAAAATAAAAAATGTTCAAAAAATATATTTAGTTGTCATTATAGTTTTATTTTTGTTACTGTTTATTGATAGTATGCAATAAATTAATGGCAAAGCAGGGCTAGCCCGAGGTTCCCATTTATATTCAGCAATCTTCAAATTCTTTCACCAGTTTCAACATGGATTCATCAATAACATTATAGTTTGTAAAAAGCCCATGCCAAGTACAAGTAACTAAAAAATGTAATCATTCTGTTTTAATGTTTTACCTTACAGGTGTATTGTGTTCACTTGTCGAATAGTGTCATAAAATAAAAAGTTTTTAAATATTTAAAAATTTAATAAATGGATACCACATTTATCCTATGTGTAGAGCAACGTCAATCAATAAACAATCCCCACTTTTTAGGGGGAAAATAATTTAAAACATTGTTTTTACTAATGTGGGTTTTTTGGGCTGAATACAGATATTTTCAGACTCTGTGATGAAATAAAGTGGCTGAAATTTGGAGTTTTTCGAATATGAGGGTTTATGTGGAGTATGAGGGCATCCGTGTAGGAACACTGGCCTTTGGCCACCTACTTTACAGTTGCCCCCACTTTCAAAGCACTCTGCAGGCCCTGATAAATTACTAGAACAAATAAATATTTAACAGTCAAATGATGGAAATAGATATGAAACCAATAATTTTATAAATACATGATAAAACATTTTGAAATAATAGTAGTTCCTAAGATAACATAAAATTCTGTGATAACGGTTAATTTATTTTGTGCTTACACAGCCTTAATTGGGATTAATGTGATAAGAATGGTACAGTAAATAGCTGTACACTTAAAATCTTTGATATCAATTACTAATTTTGTTTTTCTTTTGGATTCATTGTACACAGTCAATAAACATAAAGGCAATCATGAATGAAAACATATTTGTCTTATTGCTATCAAAACACTGGCAAACGATTGTTTTTCTCCAAATTAAATTGTCTCGCTAACGTCAAGTGCTGTTTATTTCTTTAGGAGGGATCAAAATGATAACATTATATGAGACTTTGCAAAAATAAATATTCATTTGCCAAAGCCATATTTTAAATAATATTAGTATATTGTTATGATATTTTAGCTAATACTAATAATGATTGTATATGGTACAATGTAGTATGTATTCAATCGTGCACCTCCTTTTTCGAAATGGACTAAACCTCATTATCTAATGGTATTCTGTAATGCAATAGCTTCAGTTACAACTAATATTAAACAAAAATTAATTAATACAAACCATGTGCTCGATGTGTACCATTCTCTTCATCAGATATTTCCATTTCATTCTGATCCCCATCTTGTGGAGGTGGTGGTGGTGGTGGTGGAACAACATTTTCAAGGGGTGGTGGTGGTGGATTCACAGATGAGCCTGGTGTAAAACCAACTACTTCACGCTGTGCAATCCACTGCTTAGCAAGAGATGCCCAATCAACTATAATAAATAAACAATTTGCTTTTTGAAAAAAATGTTATTTCTTATTCAATTAAGAATGACATTAAATCCCACATCTGAAATGTAAATAAAATTCAATAAAAACTACCATCAAGGCTTAAAATTTTAAATATATGGCAAGCCTGGAAATAAGTGCTCGGTCACGGACGTCGTCCGGTACAAAATTGCCATTTGTTAAGCTTTGACAGTCACAAATTTAATATTAGCAGTCATTTTGTCCGACACTAAATCAGTTGTTTTTGTGTCTAATCAGTTCGATGCTGTACGTTTAAAATGCATATTTTGAAGAGTTTCAAGATCATACACATGCTTACATATGTCTAGCAGTACCTGAACAGTCGCCACTACATTTACAGAGTAAATCTATTAATAGACCTGATCAAGCCCGATAACTCTATAAATAATACTATAACTCTATAAATAATACTTTGAACTCCCTGAATCCGTAATCGGCCGACGTATTCCGAATGACCTAAATAACCAACAACATTAGCTTGAAGTCGCCAAAACTTTTGATTATTTTTTGTTTAACGTCCACCTGTCCTTCCCCCATCAGTGTCATTAAATGATATCGGTTGATAATATAGAATTAGCGGTGTAAATGGGATTTGCATATGCTGCTAAAATATGTGACATCTGGCCTGTGCTTTAACGTAGCATGCTGATGTCACATGATTGGTCATGAAGGCAAGATGTTGAACAAAATTGCATAATTGTTCAACCATACCGTAGCGTCCTAGTACTTGAAGTTCTGCTGATACCTCATTTTCAACTCCTCCAACTTTTGAGAAAAAGCTTGTTAGAACAACGTTCCAGTACCTTATGTGCAATTACTTTCGCGACTAAAAGAATTTGCGATTGAGCTTTCATTTTACATTTTCACAAGGAATTGATTTTGTGACCAATAATAAAAAGAATAAAACAGTCAAATTTAACAAACTCTTTTGAGTTACAATTTCATTCATTCGCTTTGTCATCATCTGCATACAATCTAAGTGTTATAACTTATATATATTTCCGATAAGACATCGATTGAACACTTGCATAATGCAACTTTTTAGACAGATATGATAATTTATTGATTGTACACTCAAGTTTCCATTCAGATTAACTATAAAAATATTCATAATTATTGATGAATAATCACATAATAATAATCTTTGTAAAAACAAAGAAAACTGAAATCCGTGTTTGTACGAAATGTCGATAACTTGTTGAATGTATTACGAATTCACAGTACGGCATTCATAGTCAAACTGGAAATAAGTTTGTGCGTATTTGAATTCACAGCACTATCCGCATGTTTGCGATTTTCGCGGTACATTTTATTCGCACATTTTTTTTTGTTTGCTTATACGGGAGTACTTTGCTGAAATTTATAGTTGACGATTTGGTACAAACAAATGCTTCCATGTGGTTGAAACATGAAGAAAATTCTAAAGTTGAACTTGAAGTATCTGTGATGAGGTGTGCAATAAAAAAAAAAGTTTATTCTTTAAAACTAATATTTATTTATTTCAATATTAAATTTTTATACATTTCAATTTAATTCGGTGACAGGTATGCTTTTGTTTTTGACCGGCACAAATTGACTGACATTGGACATTTTGACAGGCACATCTCAAAAAATTATTTCCAGGCTTGTATGTCATTCTCTTTGAGTTAGCATATATATTTAAATATTTATATTTTAATATGAATACCTGACAATATACTCTCTGAGCCAGCATATGAATTTTAATTTTTCATTTAAATGTGGATTAAAATCCAAAAACAACATCATTTTGTGTATAATAATTTGTAGAGCTGGGAAGGGGATCTGGAAATTAGTAGGGCTACCCTCTGTATACATTTAAAAAAAAAAGATTTTGAATGATTACTTAAGTACTTCGTTTTATAAATATTTGTCCTTGACCTAATAAGGAAATATGTATTTCCTGTAACATATTATAAAATATTTGGACATGCTAAATTGATTTGTAACAAGTTATAGATTCTTAGAATACTTTCTTTAAGAGATTACTCATATGTGGGTGAGGTGATTGCGTGCTTTCTCAGATTTCTTCATCACTCGATCATCAGGTATTTGCATATTTTCTTTGATGGATTAATTACAGTAACCTGCTTAACTGCACCTACAATTAACCTGCGCAAAATGTGAAATATATGTGAGAAATGTGGAGGAAGTATTTTGAAATCAATCACTACATTTCATTATTAATCGCCATCAACATGTTGAATGTAAATTATTTGTATGTCATGTTAGGGGTCACACATAATTCTTAAAATTTTCCTTATCCACCCTCCCCAGCCACTCTATGCCTTCATTCCCCAAAATTCATATATATAAATAAGTTTTTGGATGGATTTGAATGAACTTTTTATTAAAGATTAAAATATATTTGTGCTGTGGTTGTGACCATTGTATGGACTATACAAAAAGGAAACTATCTATATGTGTGAATGACCACTTATTATGAAAGGAAAGATATCTGTTTAATTACAGAAACATTTAACCAGTTTTTAGATTAACTGATTCAAACACAAAAATTGTTATTATTATTATTATTTAATTTTTTTATTATTATTAAATACAAATGACTACTGAAATAATGTTTGGTTATGGACAAATTTGTTATTTTGGAAGATTTGACAGTTACAATGTTAACTGTGCTGGTCATGTTAATTGACACTTGTTTTTTTTAATATTTTGGTGAAAATAAAATTTCTATGTGAAATTAACTTAATGTATCCTGTGTATATTGCAGAAGTTAGGCTAAATTATATAATAAAAGAATACATCATAAAACTAAAGCTTTATATTTTTTTTTCACATGAAAATTGTCTTTAACATCCAGCACAGTGTTAAAAATAACAGTTTTGTTTAGTCTGTGGTATATTCATGTTAGTAGAAAAGAATGAAAGAATCAGTTTACAAAAATAGTAACAATTTGCTATTAACATGATGTGGAGTATGTTGATAATAGACAGTGTGTGATGATATGTTGGTAAGCATGTGAATCACTGTGTACAGTGGGTTTTATTCTGTTTAAACTTCATGGTGGGTTTTTTTCTGTTTAAACTTCATGGTGGTTTTTTTTCTGTTTAAACTTCATGGTGGGTTTTTTTCTGTTTAAACTTCATGGTGGGTTTTTTTCTGTTTAAACTTCATGGTGGGGGGAGGGGGAGGACAATTTCAAGGTGGTTGTTTTATGTATTTTACCAAAACAGCAGATTAGCTGTGTGGGGCAGATGATAACCTACATGTATCTGAGTTTTTTCTTTTATCTCAGTTTACTGCAGCCTAGCTATTGTTTGTGTCAATCATGTTAGCTACAGCTAGGGGTGTCATACATAATTATTAACATTTTACTGTTCATATTGAGACTATAAATGTACAGACCCCCCCTGCCCCTCCTCTTTCTTCTCCCTTCAAATATAAATTTATAAAAATTTCTACATTTTTTTCAGAATATCAGTTAACATTTTAATAATAATTTAAATTCATACATTGAACTTGACCCCCTCCCCATGCCCCACCTGAATATGAATAGGGTAATGTTTATAAAGGGTCATATCAACTCAGTGGATACACTGAACTATTTTCTATCATTCCACAACAGGTATATGAAAAAATACTGTATATTGTTTTTTGTTGTTAAGTTCATATAAAAGAATACTTAGACCAATTTCTACTGTATATCTGTGTTTTCTGTGAGATATGGTTCTAAAGGAACAGTTTTGTTGTTTGATTCTGTGTTAATACAGTTAAATCATGAATATGAAGGATATTAGAAACTGAGAGTTACATGTCAGTTGTTATCTTGATTACAACTGACCGAGTTCAAGTTATAATACGCACTGCAGGTGCTGCACTGTCATGACATGTTTATGTAACATTGTACAGAATCAATAGCACTTAACATTTAATATGCAGGATCCCTCTTGATGTATCTACATGTGTATCTTGACTGCACATCAGTGTTATAGTCATTGATGTTAAAATTAATGTCATCATTTATTTCTCTTTAAGTTAATAAGAGGATTTTTTAAAATTTATTTTATTTCAAATTTCATCATGCTTGAATAAAGAATTTTTGTTAGAGGGAGTAGGTGAGGGAGTGGGAGGAGAGAATATTCTGGAAAAGGTGGGTCTCCAAAATAAAAATTTATCTTTTGAAAAATAAGAAAAAAGGCATTACATTTTTTTTAAAGTATTTTTTTGCCATGTGTCTGTCTGTCAGGCGACATCAGAGATGCCTTGGTAAAACAGAGGCCACTTGTTTAGATGTGTTGCATTCACAGACAAGTGATCAAGAACTGAAAGAAAGGAAGCTGTTAATTTAATTCCGGATTAATTAAAGTAAAGTTTGTTTTATTTAACGACACCTCTAGAACACATTGATTTTTATCTTATCAGTGGTTATTGGACGTCAATCATATGGTCATTCTGACATATGTATTTAGAGGAAACCCGCTGCCGCCACTTTAGCTACTCTTTCCGATAAACAGCAAGGGGTCTTTTATATGCACCGTCCCATAGACAGGACAGCACATACCATGGCCGTTGATAAACCAGTTGTGGACCACTGGTTGGAACAGAAAATAGCCCAAACTGCATATGGGTCTACTGAGAAGGATCGATCCGATGACCAACCGTTTCACAGGCAGACACTCTACCATTTGAGCTAGATCCCGCTCCCTTCCGGATTAATTAACCCAGTACTTATTATCGCCATTTACTTCTTTGAAGTGTCTGAAAAAAGGCTTCCTATGATTTAACATAAAGCACATACAGATAATCGCTAAAGTAATTACAGTCACAAACAAGTTGGTTAGGTGCACCAAAATATTCTGATTAAGATATACCAAATGCAAATAAAAAGCAAAAGGCAACCAAATGTTAGAAACGGAAATGCCTAAGGCTGTGTGTAATAATAAAACCTTGGATTACATTACAAGTAAAGATTGAAAACTGATTTCATTAGTTGTTGTTTTATTTGTACCTGAATACATGCATAGTCATATTGATTGTTATAACAAATATTTTAACAGCTTTTATTGCTTTGTTTATTATTATTAATATTAACAAGTATTTGTATTTTAAAAAAACCAAGTCTCTCTCTGGTTGAAAACTTCTCTCTCTCAAGGTTAGGAGGGAGAAGTGACTTCTCCCTAAAATTCAGACCTAGCTTGAGCCATGTATATGCACACACACAGACACACACAAACACACATGCACGCATGCATATACACAAATCATTCCCATGAGGTTGGGATCATACATACATGGATGGCCTATTCATCATCACATAATAAAAATAATATTTATAATACAGTAGTAAAACCTGTCTATAATAACCACCAAATAGATCTACAAAATTTCTGTTATAGCAGGTTGAAAGAGTCACTCAGTCTTTGGAGATTTTTTTTAACTTCACCGTAGAGCAATTTATGTCTTCTCTAATGATTCATGATATATAAAATGTTTTCTTCACAGATACTGGATTGGTGTTTGGCATCCCTCTCTCCAAGTGTATTAACAATGATCACAAACTGAAGAAAGCTCAAAGTACATCTACTACTACCCTGAAGGCTCGGTCGGAAAGTGCAGATATCTTGTTGTCACCAAGACCTAGGTATAGTCTGCTTTAAAATATCACATTATTAGTGCCTGTACTGGTGTTTCCTGCACAGCATACATATAACCATAATCCATATCATGAAGAGCATTAAGACTTCTGCTAATGCTTAAAAAGGTCATCAAGATTTTTGTACAGAATTAATGATTTTAGTGATATCCCAAAGCTATTCCTCTTATCTTTTCTATTATTTTTCATTCTTTCTGGTTTGACATATTCAGATACTACGAAATTGAATCGAGAAGTTTTATTTTTATATTATTTTTAGGGGGAGCATATTCTATTATGTACCAATGTTAAGTATTATACATTTGAGTGT
Source organism: Symmetromphalus regularis (assembly GCA_032355785.1). NCBI lineage: Eukaryota > Metazoa > Mollusca > Gastropoda > Neomphalida > Neomphalidae > Symmetromphalus > Symmetromphalus regularis. The sequence goes on along the minus strand of JAULBS010090641.1, from coordinate 1,321 downwards.
AATTGTATTACATTGTGAAATGTTTTTTTCTTCTTATAGAAAATCAAGCAGTTCCTCTCAGAGTTCACTGGATAATACAGCACATAATGGTGGTGTGCTTACAAGTAACCCTGCATACAGAGTGAGTTCACTTTTTACATTTTGAATTATTTTTTTTATTTTTATTTATCACCCTTAAGTTAACATGTTGGACAGTATGTTTATATTTTATTTTTAGGAATTGGGTTGGGAAGTCTTCAGGTATATATTATGAAGTTAAAACTTGGAACATTTATAGTTCGAAGGATTCACATTACGTAAATAAATTTCAGTTATGGGCCTTCATCTGTTATAGTTTGATGGAATTCAAATGTTTATTTAATATTTAAAAGAATCAAGCATGAGCTTTAGTATTTAATATATTTGTTTTCTTAATGCTTTATTATAAATTTTGTTTTATTATATAGCCTTTTTTAATAGTTGGTTTATAATTTATATCTTAGTTTAATTTCTAGCACAATCTCTAACAAAATGTTGAATTTATTCTTGAAGAGAACGGCCAGCACCGATTCATTATCTGAGTCAGAAAGTAGCCGCAACACCAGTTCTAGTCTAATCGATGCACTGTCACTGTCAGATTCACGACAGAGCAGTTTGCGGGTCGGACATGTTACGTATGCAACTGGAAAACCTCAAGTTCCACAAGTTGTTCAAGATTGTTTTAAACACCTGGAAATACATGGTGAGCTATCAAAATAAAAAAAATCTTTGTATTGCAAGTACATGCATAATAATAACAAACATCCACATACATGTAGGTATAAACAAATGTAGAATGTTTGGTGAGAGTATGTAGCTTCTAAAATAAAAAAGGACCATAATTTATTTCCATTTGAGAATCACATATGTGCATTTACATTTTGCAAAATCTGCTCTATAAATGAGAAATTCAACTTATAGCCCATGATTATTAAAGTTGAAGTTGAGACTAATAAAACATTATGGCATCATGGATGTTGTTTGTATGACATTATCATAGTGTTAAATTCTTCAGAATGTATGGAAGCCATTGATTGTTTTATAAGTATGGGGCCAGATGTTTAGGTTTTTTTTTTTTTAAACTGGATCATGTATTAGGAATTTTCCATGTTTATTTTCAGGATTACATGTATTAGGAATATTTCATGTTTATTTTCAGGATTACATGTATTAGGAATATTTCGTGTTTATTTTCAGGATTACATGTATTAGGAATATTTCGTGTGTATTTTCAGGATTACATGTATTAGGAATATTTCGTGTTTATTTTCAGGATTACATGTATTAGGAATATTTCGTGTGT
>JAULBS010090631.1:0-17471 GCA_032355785.1 Symmetromphalus regularis | reverse complement strand
TATATATACATGTATATTTCACTTGACAATATTCAGTTCCGAAATTACGAAAGTAGGTGGAGTCAAATAAACACACATGTACTTTAGTTACAGCTCTTAAAAGTGAAACTGAAAGCTGATTAGAATTTGAAAAGTAATATATTCCTACAGACAAATTTGATTTATGATATGTAAACATGAATGTTGACATAACTGAAATAACATCATCTTTTAATTACAGTTGTTACCAATCATTTGTGTGGATTATTAATGAATTCGATACAGTATTTCTTTTAGAAAATATTCAGTGAAATAGCCATTGCGTTAATTATGGTTCTCTGTATACGTTGCAACTTATAGACTAAATATGCCGTGAAAAATATAAAAATTGTATTTTTTTCTGTATGATAAAAGTCATTTTAAGTAAATGAAGCAACTATTTTGCGTATTGTTTGAATTTGTGATATTAATATGCTTTTCTTTAGAGCAGTTTGATTAATATTGAAAATAACAACAAATAATCATTAAAAATATAATTTATTGACATAAATAGTAACATTTACAACTGATTAAAACTATTGATTTGACGAATCAGTACGTTTCTTGCGGGGGATACAAATTGTCATTTTTCACCATTATTTGTATTATTTATTTATTGGAGCTAAATAAATGAAAGCGAATATACTGGGTAGCATACACGAACGTATTCTCGTTCCAGTTCGTAGTACACTACTGGGTACACTACTGGTGTAACTAAATCAGAGGTATGTACCGTCCTGTGTGTTGTAAGGTGCATATAAAGAATGCCTTGATTCTAACTGAAAATAGTACTCTATAATAATAGAAGGTTTCTTCTGTGAAGAATGAGGTATAACTTCTAGGTTTTTGATACCTAATGGCCACTGAATGCCTATAATACAGGTGTTACCCTCCTTTGATTACATTACTAGAGATACAGTACAGTGCTTTCAATAGAAACTCGGGTTATATATGTTACTGATTTTATTAATAGTTTGCCATTGTATCTGTTTATGAAAGCATACCGCTATCTGCATGATTGTCCAGTCCCCCCTGAATTCCGCGATTTCGCGAAGGCGGAAACATTTGCAGAATTAACCTCACTGCGCAGAATTCTCGTTTGTCCGAGGAAAATCAATTTTCATGCAGAAAACTTGCAGAATTTGTAATTTTACGCCGTGGATTTTTAAAAATCACATCACTATGAAAAATTATAAACGTCACATTTTGGAAAAAATAAACTGAAGCACCGAGTCGGAACGCTGTTTCTTTAAAGTAGGCAACGTATTAAATGGGCTAAATGTTGCAATTTGTTTGCTGGCTTTAACTTCATTTGGTAAGCGTCGATTGTTTCCGTTTACGCAGAACAATTGAACACGCCACTGGTGACATATTTAGGATGACGGGCGCTCCCATTTACGTTCTAGACTGTTTTTTGTGCCTAATCATTTATAAACGTTATGTGAGAAGACGATGTAACCACGCAAACGGTGCGCGAGCGCTCGCCCTCCTGAACACATTCTGGGTTACGGAATGTTTGTTTGTTATTTAGGTTACGGAAACCGCCGAAGACTTGTTGGAAGTAAATTACACAAGTTTCACGAATACCGAATAGGATTCTGTCATTTTATTCTATTTAATAAATAACAATAATATTAGCATGTATAAATTGTTTTGAGGCATCACTTAAGAACCCATTGTTAAAATGGTGACACTAAGCAATTATATTGTAATTATTTAGTAATCATAAAATCGGAATAAAAATAATTGTTCATATTCTTTCGATTCAAGTTTCAAAGTTTAAATTTACATAATCAAAAAGTCTACTCGTATCCGAATTTGTGAGAGAAAATAAAGTTAAAATTTGTAAGTATTATTTTCAATTTTTATGTTCAATATAGCTAATTTTGCCGCGGAATTCAGGCGGGACGTATTGTCACTGTATTGTAAAGAAGTATCTATCTTGTCTTTATAAATAGTTTGTCTTGTGTGTGTGTTTATTATATAATACCGCTATCAGCATGATTGTAACTGTATTGCAATAAAATATCTACGTAATGTATCGCAGACTATACTTATTTATTTTATTCAACGAACCCCAGCACAAAAGTAAACATAGGCTACTGGGAGTCACAAGACTTGAAACATGTCTGATGACAAAGCCGAATCTTGTAATTTACTGCACGTAGGGGTTTGCCAAAACTGTGGTGTATGATGTGTTCACGAAAAGTATTCTTTCCGATTGCTGACACCAGTCATAATCACAACAATTCGTCGTTTTCTCCATAGTCATGAACAAAAAATTATATCAGACGCAGAATCGTGTTGGGGCGAAAAGCTCACCCCTACTTTTACTTCTGTATTTTTGTTGTTATTTAACCGCAAGAATTCTCCAACTTATAGCAATGCGCACATGAACATAATTACGCCGATTATTGTACACAAATTCGTCCGTTTCTGTGTAGATATGTAGTTGTTGTTTTTTTTGGTCAACAACTGAGTTAGTAGTTACATGTGTGTCATGACTATATGTATGTACTAGAATACTATGGTTCTGTTTAAAATCTGCATATAACGAACTCGTGTCTTAAGATGCACCCATCCAGACTAATATTATACTGTTCACTGTACTTTTCATAATACTATTCATGGCCAGCGTTGTCTTAACTTTACCTTTAATTCGTATCATAGTTTTGTTTTCTTCAGACAGACATGAAAACGAACTCAAACCCCGACAGATTTCATATATTATAGTTCGTCATTTAAAATGACCTGTATTTAGTTATTTTATTTTAAACCACCCCATGTACATTAATCAAAGTCTTTGTTCTACAAATTGAAAAGCATATTTTCATAACAAAAGACAACTATAGCATTTGCAATCATTGATAACGTTAAGGTATTTATATGAAAAGAAAAAATGCGAAAACGATTTAATAAACAGTATCTGGAACAGTTTTCCAAATAGGCTAGACTATTTAGATCACAAACACTGAACATCGTATTGTTTAAAATTTAAATAATTAAGCACTACGTTTTTGGTAATGAACTATGTGTAAAATATTTTGGGGTTTGGATTTGTGTTCATGCATATGTAAAGAAAAGAATCGAAAATGTAAAATTAGCTCAAGATTTTGACCGTATATAAGTATTTGAACATTACATGGCCAATGAATAAACATGTTATATTCTTTATATATTATAAATAATCATTATTTAATCACAGTTTGTGATATATTTATATCAAAATCATACAGAAGAAACGCTTAAGACAGTATCTATCTACAAATAATAATGATCCATGTTTATTTAATTTGACAAAATATGTAAAATTAAATATCTGAAAGACTTCAGTACAATCAAAAACAATAAATCAGGTAAAATAATAAATCAGGTACACCGGACAGTCTCACATGCATGGATTTTGTAATTATATCTACCAGTTTATATCTACCAGTGGGGGAGCCAGAAAATCCATTTATTGATTCCTAATATTGATTCTATAAAGTTAATTTTCTTTTTATATTATAATACTAATTTGTTATTTAAATCGGAAAATTTAGGGGTCTCCGGTCCCCTGGGACTTCTAGATCCGCTACAGTCTACGATATTTTCCATGTGAAAATTGCTATAATAATAATAAATAAATAAATCCTAACCCTAACCCTGACTTATGAAAGAAATTGAAAAAAGTTTTTATTTGGATATATTCTTATAATCAAACATCCTTATCAGAAAGTGTTTCTTTTTCTTTTTCAATATAACATTGACTTCATAATGCATTATTATTATTATTATTATTAATATTATTATTATTATATTTAACGAAGAAATGCATTATTATTATTATTATTATTATATTTAACGAAGAAATGCATGTGGTTAAATGCAAAGGAAGATATTGGTATTAAATGTTGTTGTAGGCGATTGACATTTGAGGCCGTAATTAGTTCATCTGATTAAATAGTAAATATTCCATCTTTAATAACACAGTATTGAATAATAATCATAATTAATTAAAGAATTGTCTATGAAATAGAAAAAAAGAACAATACAAAATATATCCCAACTTAGACTTAAGAACTTCAATATGGAATTTCCGTTCGTAAATCTGAATATACTGTTAAAACAATACCATTAAACATTTTCTAGAATATATTAAATATATATATAAAATTCTGCAATAACGAAATAAAACTATACGATGTATGTCTTCTACAGTTTGATAACAACCTATATAATATTAAGAGCATAATACAATAGTAGTGGGCTCAACACTTCTGTAAATCCGCGATTCTGGAATTACAAGGTTCTTATTAATAAAACCCTGTGATTCTAGAGTCCGAATCCATAACCATATAAAAAATGTATATTTCAAAGGAAGCTGAGGACCGGTGTTAATAGAATGTTACACTAGAGTGGCAAGATCTAACTGAGATGGTAGACCATTTGTCCAAGATGCTTCGGTCCTAGGATCAAACCCTCTCAGTGGATTCATTCTCTAGGTTTATTTTAGTGTCATAAAGGTATTTGCATGTAGTACTATATTGTTGGAGGATTTTTTTTTATTTATTATTATTACATTAGTTGTGAACCACAACCTGGAACGAGAAACTGGTCGATTCCCTTCATTGAAGGGGCTCAGTATCTCGTCAGTTTACATTTGAATTTATTTACAATATAGGTTATAAATTGTCATAACCATTGGTTAAGCTAACTTTTGAGTAACTGTCCCAAGGTGATTGAAGAAATTTCAATAGTCTTCGTGAAGACAATAATATATTGAAATTTGAGTGTGACATTATAATCGGGGAAACATTGTACTTAGAGCCTATTAAAACACGTTCTGTAAACATTCACAATACGACATACTGGAACTGAAGAAATATATCATATGGGATAATGGCTGATCCAAAGGGTGCATACGTGACACACAAGTAACACAGAGACTTGATTCGCTCCTGAATATAATTACGTTATAATTCTGGTTTTATACGTCATGTTTGCTGTATTATTAAAGTGTTCTGGGGTATCGCACCACACTAGCATATCACACTAACGTGTCTAAATGGATTACATTGACTGAGCCGCTATATAATGTTCTGATTCCAGCACAGGTGTATTCCAAAAGCAATTAAATCAAATGATTTGAAATAAAGGCATGTAATCGACTTTTATGCATATTCCAATACTTTTCACTGGTATATCACATTAATCCACCTTTTAAAAAAATTGCAACCAATCTGTTATCCTTATTATCCAATCTTTCACAGCCTTACACAACTTGCACATGTACGAAGTCTCTTCGAGTTATCTCCCTTCACAAAAATGTGTCCGACATTACGCTTGGTGTGTTCAGTATTTCCCTCCTCCTGTTAATGACCTCCGTTAGTTTCTTTCTGGGACCAAAGGGAATCCCAATCTCTTTAAGTTCACTGTCTGTAAGTTTCATCAGCAATTCAAGATTAACTTTTTCTTTGGTAAAATATGGAATATACGTGGATAGTCCAGAAGATACCAAAAACATTTCTAATGCTGAAAATTCGCTGTCATCATCGTCGTCATCAAGATTTTCAACCTCGTCTGGATCCCAAGGCAAATCCTTCATCTTCGCTTCTAATCCATTCACTCCAGAGCTGGACTGCAGCTCAGGGTCTTCATCAGAATTAACATCAGCACTGAAGCCGTTAGTAAGATCATTTTGTCCGGCATTTTCGCGTTCAAAAGAATGCAGCGTATTAACGAAAGGATTTGTACGAAGAAATGCAGTTTGTCCGAAACCTGGTCGGTAAAATACGCCTCCTCTTTCTTCATCATCGTTGTCGCTATGGTAACTGTCGACACCTGAATCAAATAGCATATCAGACTCACTCTTAGCTTTGACCAAATTTGTTTTTGGTCCATTAGGAAATACTTCGAATATGGCGGTGCGAGATGACGTACTTTCTGGCATTGTGGCGTCACTACTTCTGTTGTACATGACGTCAGAATATGTTCCATGGAAACCATTCATGCTTTTGTGTCCACTGCCAACATCAAAAGAAGAATCATCCATTGCGTATTTCTTCTGGTATATCTTCCTTCCTACACCAGACTGAGTAAAACCTGCCATTTCAGAATATTTTCTTGACGTATGGAAGTGATTTACTCTGTTTTGGCTATTTGGTGCATTTCCTTTTATCTTTAGTGTTAACGTTTTAATGAAAGACATTTTACCAGGGGGTTTAAACTCAGGGTCAGCAGCGCGAATTCTCCGGTCTTCTTTGGCTGCTCTCCTCGCTGCTTCTTCCTGTAGTCGTTCGTACCGCTTCCGGTTCCGCTCACAGATTCTTTGCGCTTCTTCGCGAAGTTTCATGACAAGTTTTGGATTTTTCTGCTGCTGCTGAATGCTGGCATTGTCGAGGAATTTCATGATTTCTCCACGGTTGTTCAAGCCTGCTATGTCCAGTGCAGAATGTTCATCGTTGTCCAGCGCATACAGATTGCAGCCCCAGTTGACCAGGTAGCTGATGATGTCCATGTGACCTTTAGCTGCAGCAAGATGAAGACACGTGTTTCCAACATAATCACTCTTGTTGACGTCACCACTGAAAAAAATACCAAACAATAAGTAAATTATTATGTTGAACATTCAACATACTTTATAACATACCCATATTTTATAATACGATATTCTACTCATTGTTTTGGTAGGGATAAAAATATATATAAAATGTAAATTATTGTCGGCATATCCTTTATTATCTCATCGTGTTCAGTGCGTCTATGGTTCGTTGGATGTACGTATTTTCGAGTTTATATTCAATTAATGTTCAAGGACGCTATTATTGGCACAAAACTGGGCTTCTGTTTAAGGCAGAGTTTAGAGTTAGTAAAATATATGAAACCTGCTGTCACCACACTAGTGTGACTACTCTTACAGATAAGCAGCAGGGGATCTTCCAAACTAACGGATAAAAAAAAATGATAACTAAAATAAGAATAAAATAGTTTGGACATTTGGATATTTTGTTTAGGGCTTCTGCAGATTTTGTTTGCATCGCTGCTTAAATTAAATTTTGGTATTTATGTCAACTTTACATCTATTTTGCAAATACAAATGTTACTTTCAAAGTTCAGTGTGGTTCCTCAAATTTATCGTTACATTATCCTCAGTATCATTTCTTCTGCCCATTAGTTTATATGTATTAACTCAAGACACCAAAAACTACAGCCTTTGATAAACCGGTTGTGGACCACTGGTCGGTGTAAATAGTGTACACCTAACCATTGAGCCTTTGCGGAGCGTTTACTCTGGATTGGAGTCATTACGGATATTAAAAATGCCATACCTTGACTGAGATTTGACCTAACTGCCTACCAGTCGAAAATCCGATAGCGTAATTACTACACCACAGACATCGGTGCCTTTAGTTATCAAGGGTCCTTAATATATCCATAAAAAGGTGTTAGCAGGTTAATTAATATCTAAACACTACCATTTCATATATAATACAAAATAACAGCTGAACAATTCGATAACAACGTCAAATTGGACACATTAATTCTGCTATGAGCTATTAATATAATAAACGAGCACCAAACAGTATTAATAACAGTATATTGCCAATTTGGTATTTGCTAACGTTCATAACGTCCTGACGAAACTGAAACCTTATCAATCTCTTTATTGATTAGCTGATCAAATCTGCTTTGTGAGATTCGTTCCATAAACCTCGCAATAGTTTCCTTTTCACCTGGTTTGGCAAAAATATCAATAAATCTATTTACTGTCAATACTAACACAGAAACGCTTTTAGAGTCCTCCGATTACAGAGTTGCGTGAGGTGAATAATAAAACAAGGCAAACTGTGTCCAAACTGGTAATGTTATAAGATGACATACGTGAATAGAAAGTTGATGTATTTGTGTCCAAACTATTAATGTCATAAGATGATACAAGTATTAAAATTGAGAGTTAACGTATTTGTCTCCAAACTAGTAATGTTTTAAGATGATACCTGTGAATAGAAAGTTAATGTATTTGTGTTCAAACAGGTAACGTTATTAGATGATACAAATAAATAGAAAGTTAACGTATCTGTGTCCAAACTGGTAATGTTATAAGATGATACAAGTATTAAAATAGAGAGTTAACGTATTTGTGTCCAAACTGGTAACGTTATAAGATGATACAAGTATTAAAATAGAGAGTTAACGTATTTGTGTCCAAACTGGTAATGTTATAAGATGATACAAGTATTAAAATAGAGAGTTAACGTATTTGTGTCCAAATTGGTAATGTTATAAGATGATACAAGTATTAACATATTTGTGTTCAAACTGGTATCGTTATAAATATGATACAAGTATTAAAATAGAGAGTTAACGTATTTGTGTTCAAACTGGTAATGTTATAAGATGATACAAGTATTAACATATTTGTATTCAAACTGGTAACGTTATAAAGATGATACAAGTATTAAAATAGAGAGTTAACGTATTTGTGTTCAAACTGGTAATGTTATAAAGATGATACAAGTATTAAAATAGAGAGTTAACGTATTTGTGTCCAAACTAGTAATGTCATAAGATGATACAAGTATTAAAATAGAGAGTTAACGTATTTGTCTCCAAACTAGTAATGTTTTAAGATGATACCTGTGAATAGAAAGTTAACGTATTTGTGTTCAAACAGGTAACGTTATTAGATGATACAAATAATAGAAAGTTAACGTATCTGTGTCCAAACTGGTAATGTTATAAGATGATACAAGTTAATAGAAAGTTAGCGTATCTGTGTTCAAACTGGTAACGCTACATGATGATGCAAATAAATAGAAAGATTATGGCGTCTTATCACTGGACCACTGATGCACTAGCCATTAGAGGTTGTTTCAATTTATAGTAATATGACCTTACTTACCTAATTGTTAAAACGCTATTTTAGGTACTTCATTGTGACTTCGTGTTACTGGTTAACACGTAGTCCTCCTTTAGTTTGAACGTAGCAAGCATGATAACATTAGTATCTGTTGACATTAATCGAGAAACACGTTTTTTATTAGGAAGTATATCAATACCTACGAATTAAAATTCGTTAAGCTGCATGTAACGTGTGAGTAAAACATATGGTAAAGTGTCTCTAATATCATAACTTTTACATTTATTAATGCCAATTTATTAAAGCTGAATGACGAAACATCATATTTAGAATTAATTGTATGAAGTCTACATAGTGTTAACAATCACACTATTATTATTATTATTGTTTTTGTTGTTGTTAGTATTATTATTATTGCTGTTATTGTTGTTATTATTATTAAGAGTTATTATTATTAGTGTTGTTGTTATTGTTTTTGTTGTAGTTGTTATTGTTATTATTATTATTATTATACGTATCATTATTAAGAGTTATTATTATTATTATTATTTGCATGTTCTACAGGCTGGATTGGCAAAGTTGAAATAAAGGACTTGTACACCAATGTTACCTGACGTTAATATGAAAAACATGAAACAGAGTTGCTATGATTGGAAATGTGTGTGTGTGTAGGTATGGTCGTAGGAGTTATAATAATTATGGAAGGGATAACATTATAGAGGCCATCTGCTGTTTGAATCCACAACAAGGCAATGTTTTATTTACTGTTTAACCTGACGGTTCACGAGCAAGCAGATAAAACGATTCATGTAGAATCCTATGGGCACTTTTCCCATTACAATATCGATCCGTTGTGTAAAGCAGGTTATCTGATGTGTACAAGAGAAGTTGATCTCCCTGGAACACACCCATGTGACAGTGTTAAGTCTCAGATAGTTTGCTCGACCAGCATATGTGACACCCACAACATTCCAGCTTTATGTTGTTACCATGATCATAACTTCCATGATAATATAGCTACAACATTCCGCCTTGATGCTGTTGTCATTGGCAGTGATTTCATGACCAACAACATCCAAAATATACCAACTTAGTGCTCTCCTTATGAGAGGTTTAAGCAGGAGCAGGTCCGATACCCCGCCTTAGTACATTCCTTGCTGACAGTGGTTTCACGAGCAGCATTAGTCACACGTCACAACATTCCAACATAATGACTTTCTTAGGCAATGTTTCCTACTCATGTAGAAAGATAATATTACTTTGCATACGCATACACACGTTTTGATGATTTTGATGCAAACTAAACATGACAATCACTTTACTTATAAGGATATATTCATCTTTCACGAAAGCCTTGTGTTATGTCTGTTTTGACAATGCATTATGAGTGGAGGCTACAACGGTTTTGCCTAAATATCCTTTAATCAGAAATTGGGCCATGACAGTTGGACTTTGGTTTAATATACATTTTGTAGTCCGGACTCGTATGCCAATTCTACCCAGCTTGAGTCGAAATTAAAATTAAGCCTTAAAGGCATGTATACTGCTCTAGCCAGTGGACTACAACATATAACTATTTGTACAAAACAGAATACAAGAAAGTTTGGGATATTACCAGATGAACCCTAAAATGCTATCAATCTGAAGAAAAAGTAAAGTTTGTTTTATTTAACGACGCCTCTAGAGCACATTGATTTTTATCTGATCATCGGCTATTGGGGGTCATACATATGGTCATTCTGACATTTGTCTTTAGAGGAATCCCGCTGCTGCCACGTTGGCTACTCTTTCCGATAAGCAACAAGGGATCTTTGATATGTACCGTCCCACAGACAGGACAGCACATACCACGGCCTTTGATAAACCAATTGCGGACCACTGGCTGGAACGGAAAATAGTCCTAACTGCAAATGTGTCCACTGAAAAGGATCGATCCGACGACCGACCTGTTCACAGGCAGACACGATACCGTTTGAGCTAGATCCCGCTCCCTCAATCTGAAGAAAGTACATTTTCACTGGAAAGAAACTGACTGTAAAAATACAAACTACAAAGCATATAAAGTGCACTTGCAATATGATAGTAGATAGGCAATACTATTATAGTAGTTTAACAAACTCATAGGATAAAAAAATAAACTACTGAAGGGGTACATAAATCATATAGTTTATGTTATACATGACTGAAATCGGCGTACATCATATAATAATTAAACAAAATCAATATATATCAGTTGGACTTAAATATATTTTGGCAAAACTAACGATGCTTAAAATAATTTTCATATAGTGTATGTTTTAATATAATTAACAGGCCACTAAACATGGTGTTAAAACAATTACTTTAGTTAACTAATCGAAAAGAAGAATGGTAATCGTGTCATTATAGGAAATCAGAACAGAACTGTGTACAGACTCAACAACCAGGTTTATCAAATGAGGCTGTCCAAACATCGAAGTCTCGTTGAAATGCTGCAGAGGTCTTCACGAAAAATAGCGCTCTGACGACCGTACTCGCAGAGAAAGAGAGTGTTGAGAGGCTACATGCAGCTCCTACTCCTGGTTTGCTGTTGGAATAACCTCCAATAAGCCAGTGTGCTGTTAGGATTAGGTCGTGCACACTGGATTAATGATGAATGGGTTTTGAACAATATTAACGTCTATGTCTTTTGATGTCACAAGGATGATTGTCGCATGGCACTGGAGTAGAGAGAAAGGAAATTAATTCTTATTTTGGCAGTGACTGTTGTGTACAAATGATTTTGTCTATGCATCCAGTGGACTCTGGCTTGTACATAGATACGTTTCGAAAAAGATATCACTTTGTGTCCTTTAGATTATGTTATGGCGACACGGACATTTAGATGAAATCACAATATGTCTAATAATTTGATGTCATATTCCAAAATAGCTATAAACAAGATTTGAATGACGGTTGTAGTCACACACACACACGCGCGCGCGCGCATACACACACACATACCCTATCACACACATTCACACACACACATTCACTACGACACACACATATATATAAAGGCTTGATAGAAGGAGCATATTATTTGTTTCAAGGGTGTGGTTATATTGGTGTATTTCATTACTAAAACACGTTACATTATTGGACCCAACTTGCAAATTATAAAAGTCTGCTGTTCAAACCTACCCACACCAATATTCTTCATTGATGGGAAACCTGTGTATTTCATGGATTACTTTATCATAGGTAAAACTTGAGAAAACATCCACGTAAATATGTTTTAGTGAAAAATGATGTAATTTTGTTTGATTTGTTCATATAAAATTATATTGAGAATTAGAAAACGATAGGAACGTTGACAAAGTTATCCGGAAAATTGACGTTTCTGTCATATTAAAAATACGAGTTCTTTAAATGTCATTATAGACATAATTATATAGCTAGTATAACCCAAGCTGACCGTGCATTTATCACTGACCCTATTACCTAAGGATAAAACACTCCAAATCGATTATTCGCTATTTAAACTATTTAAAACAAAAATGCTGAACAATTAACAGACAGATGAGTATTGTCTTTCAACTTAACACAAGAACACACCTGTAATGTCTTAGTGACCCAGTTAGCTGGAGATTTGCTGTGTACTTTGTACGCAAGCACCGCTCTTCCTAGAAAACAACTCCACGGTTCTTGAAATGTTTTATCTGGATTTAGTAACGCAGATAGAGGTTACCTGTATAATCGTGTAGGTCAAGGTCATACACCACCTGCAAGCGTGTTCTTTTGATACCATAAACTTGAGATTACAACATTTCGATCAGCTATCATTATAGCATAGTCCTACTTACTTTATAAGACATTTTTAAACGACAGATCCTTCAAAGTTAGGGTATGATCAATTTATTCCGATTTCCACCCTTAATAGATAGGTGTGCCTCAGGGTAGTATATTTTCTGTTACCTTATTTTCTGTCAAGATCAATGACATCACCCGTTAAATAAAATAAATAATTAGTTCAGGGTTCTAGCTATCATAGACTACCTCAGCAATTTTCCAAACAGTAATTCTTTATTATTAAATAAAGTCAACGATAGCCAACAGCGTGGCTCGAACCTAAGATTAGATAGTCCCAAATGCGACCTATATTTTATATTTGCGTCTAGAAAATAATACTTTAGCTGCAGCGAGCGAGTTCAACTTTTAGCATTATATTATAATGATTTAATCAGTTTTCTTTACAGTTTAAACTGCCTGTAGGAAAAACACCTCACAGTAATTCACAATACGCCATTCTGACATCTAGGTTGACCCCTATCAATTTTATTTTGTGTTCAAACACAGATAATTTGTTAACAATATCATTTTGAAACCGGCTCAATAATTACGACAAAACATTTTATTAGTTGTGTTCAGTATTAGATATAGTTTGTTCCAGGTAGCATAAAATTGTATTTAGGGTTAATCATACATCAATGGTCTGGTCAAGTTCAAAGAACAAATACTTTATCCAATGAAAAACATTTAAAAAATTATAATAGAAAACAATTATTATTATGCATTATGCACATAATATAGGTTGCTACTATATTTAAAGAAAACAGCAAAATAGTTTCAAAATTCCCATTTAATATGTTTTATATATGTATATATATATATATATATATATATATTGTTATAGAGTGATTTTCATGAGTTATATTGGTCTTTAAGGTAAAATATAGGTTTATCAATGTTTCTCTCCCGTTAAATATTCATCTTGTTTACTATTGGTGTTATTTTAATTTTTATTACTTTTTACATTCTGTTTTTTTATTTAATTTGTTTTATGGGGAGGGAGAAGCATTTGCATATATAAAGATAAAAACAAACAAAAACTTTGCCATTGCTTTGTTTGCCCGCCTTTGCATCTAGCAAAATTATTTACACTAAGTCATGAACTGTCACTACAAGATGTTACATTGGCCCTATGGTCTGCAAGCATACTAAAACATAAAATAACTTTTTGACCTTAAGTTAATACATCTGCAACATACGTGCTATAGATATTCACCCGGATTGAATGGACTTGTAGATCATGTGATTTGCGTTAACTTGACGTTTTCAATATATTAATACTATGAAAGTTCAGTCCTGCAAAAATACATTTTAAGTTTATAACCGCGTCATATACTGTCTAACGTATAAATGAGTTAAAAGTCAAACACATTTAGTTAAAACATCGCTTTGTGTTAAATTTGATAATTTTGACACGTAGTCAAGTGTGAGGTAGCCTCTAACGGGGTTTGAACCACTGTCTTCAGCTTGGGTGTCCGGTGTTCGCACAGGACCACAGAGGCTCACTATCTGTGACAAAGTGCATATAAAAGACCAGAAGAGTTGTTTTTATGCTGATAGTGGGGTTCTTCTATAAACCATGTGCAATAAAGGTTTTGTGTTTAACGCCAAATAGCCACTAACTAATCAGTATGCTGGGGTACCGTTAAACAAAATCCTTAGGCTTTATCCTAATGTGAAATCACTTTTTGACTATGACCATTATCTCCCTTAGACTCCACCTTGAGCAGATATACTGTTTTGAACAAGATAACACTTTGGTGTCAGTATTTGTCTGTAGCGACTCTCGGGTTGCTTTAAGATAATGTTTCAAAGTTTCCTGTCATTTGTTCTAAACAAACGACCTTATGATATCGTTTTATCAACCTCGTGATTAAAAAGAAATACTTGAATGATGGGCGGTCTATTTATTTAGATTACACTAACCTGGATATCAGATTATAGTACAAAATATCTGGTTAGTGGTTTTCACTAAAGCTATGTAGAAATAGCATCAAAAAATATACCATATTGAACAACATATTTGACGTCTACGATATTACTATACTGTTTGAACTTGTTTACTGAAAATACTGATGGGAATTTCCTAGAAAAATATAAACCTTAATTTTGACATAAAAGATTGTTGTTTTGGTTAAATGGGCATTATCATTGTAACAAAAGGTGATAAAGGGAAAGGAAAGGAATGGTTGTTTAACGACACCCCAGCACCTTGTTTTTATTCAGTGGCGATTGGTTGGTGGTGGTCGTATTTATTTTCGTGCATATATCCAATTAAGGTTCAAGCACGCTGTCCTGGGTACACCATTCAGGTTCCTGTGCTGTCTGTCCAGGACAGAAGTTAGTGTTGGTAGGAGACACGAAACACTCCGCTTTTCTATAAACAGCAATGGATCTTGTATATGCACTATCCCACAGACAGAATAGCACATACTACGGCCTTTGTTAAACAAGTTGTGGACCACTGGTCGGTGTAAATGGTATACACCTACCAACTGAGCCTTGCGGAGCACTCACTCTGGGTTGGAGCCGCTACTGAGATTAAAAATCCCATGGCTCGACTGAGATTTGATCTCAGTACCTACCAGCATCGAGTCCGATACCTTAACCACTATTATTCAGTGGTTATTAGGTGTCTGACGTGCTTTGCGACTCATGGTCTTTAGAGGAAATGCGCTACTGCAACACTGGGTACTCGTTCGATTAGCAACAAAGGGTTTTTAATTGCGCTTTGCCTACAGACAGAACATACCACGGCCTTTGATGAACCAATTGTGGATTACAGATCGGTGTAAATGGCGTGAAACCACCCATTGACCCTTACGGAGCAGTCTCTGGGATAGAGCCGATATAAAGATCTAAAATCGACTGAAATGTGATCTCTGTACTTACCAGCAGTGATTATACAGGCAAAAAAGTGGCAGTCCTCTTAAAAATAAAATTGATATGTGTGTGTGTAAAAATGTATTGCATTTAAAACAGCATACCCTCAGTGTCATGCACATTAACAATTTACTATCAATTACAGGAATTGTAATAATATGTATGATGAAATAATATGGTATAGCTTCAATTAAATTCAAACTACACATTAGAATGACAACTGAAAACGTTGGGAACCACATTCATTATATGGAAGTACCTTCACAGTATGGTTGCACAGTATTATACTTTGAGCATGGCATATTGTCAAGACTTCAGTATTTAGGAGTTAATTAACCCATTGTGTTTGTTGGTATCGATTAATTTACAGTACTTCTTCATTAATATATGTAAAACAAGTTAAATACGCCACATGTAATTATAGTAGTGCAACCTTAATTTATCCAACCTTTTCAGCAGATTTGAATCCCATTGAATACCGTCATATGAGGTGAATGGGAACGACGTGCATTCAAATAAATACCAGTATCACTAAGCATCAAATAATATGAGCTGTTCCCTAAGAACAGAGATGAAGTGACAGAATATTACATTTAAGTGTACTTTGTCAGTTGGTTAGGTAGATATACATACATGCATACCGCTATATTCGTCTTATAACCTGTGTTTTAAGTTTAAACAGTGACGTGCCTGTCTTGATCCCAAAGTCAACGTGGCGCGATAAGAAATTTAGATAGGTTACGAAGTCATGATGTATACAAATGCAAACTATTTGCTTCATCATACAAACGAACGATTAATTTTGTTAACCTGAAAACTTCGTTCGTTACTAAATAGTGTTTCAAATTCAACAAATGCCAAATTTTAGATCAACCAGCTTTTATGTCATAATAATTGTATAGCCTGTCCAATAACAACATATTTTAGTAATAGTTTATCATTACTACTAATTTATATAATAATAATAATTATTATTATTATAATTATAATTATTATTTTTATTATTATTTATATTATTATTATTATTGTTGTTGTTGTTGTTTTGTTGGTTTTGCTTTTTTACGGGGTTTTTTTTTTAATAAATAAGAAACATTTAAATCAAAGGTGCCGTCCTAATAAAAAGTGAAATAAAAGGTTATATTAAATGGATTACAAAAACACCTAATTTATATCAAGAAACGAGGTTAGCGAAATTCCTAGTAATATCAAATTAAAGGGGCACAATCATAGATAAAAGTCCTCAAAAATATAGTTGTGTTCAGATGTATTGTATTAAAAGAGCATATCATAATTTGCATGCACAGAACAAATTACTATCAATTAAAGCAATTTACTATCTCTAATAATTATGATAACTGCATAGGTAAATACTTAAAGATGTGTCAGACAGGAATTGGTGGCAGTCCTCTTAATAATATTTATGATGAAATGGAGAATATATCTTCAATTAAATAAATTAGCAATCTATGGTGGAGTTAATTAGGTCATTCTGTTTGTAGGGATCGATTACATTGCAATTGTTTAAATATGTAAAATTTAACACTTGTAACAATGATAGTGCACCTTTAAATATTAAATATCCGTTGCAAAGTTTATGATTTTAAATAGTTATTTTATCAGCACATAAACCTCTTGTCACGTGTACTGTGTGATATGATGTGATCTGCTTAAGGGCTAGGCAACATACCTCTAGCACGCTGAAATATACAGAAAATGAACAAAGTCTGAAAGGTATTATCTTATATCAGTGTCGTTCAAAGATCTCAATCCGTACTTTTCTTTTCTCTGTTAGAACATACATTGTAATACAAGAAACGAAAGGACTGGACAATGAGCAGATTACAAAGTAAAGTTTGTTTTATTTAACGACGCCTCTAGAGCACATTGATTTTTATCTTATCAGCGGCTATTGGACATC
>JAULBS010090620.1:0-17475 GCA_032355785.1 Symmetromphalus regularis | reverse complement strand
TGTGTCGGCAAATATACTTAATTGATTATGAAGTTTGTTTTTAATATAATTGGGGTGGCAGTAAATTGTTGAAAATTGCAGACGGGGTAAAACTGACTCCACCCACAGGGGTATAAGGGTTTTTGTCAACCAGCAAACAACCAATGGGATTGAAGAATTTTATATAGAGGCGAAATAAAGGCATTTTTACAGCTTATGGCAACTGTTATAAGAAGTGAGTTAGGCTGAAAATCTCAAAATGGCCAAAACATTACTAACTTAAAGGCATTTCTGTGATGTTGAACATCAGAGCTCATGGTGTTGGTTTAATGAATATCACATCATACTAACATGATGACGTACATGTTCATCCTTAAGTCAGCTGTTCTACCACACATACCAGTCACCTGTTCTACCACACATACCAGCCACCTGTTCTACCACACATACCAGCCACCTGTTCTACCACACATACCAGCCACCTGTTCTACCATACATACCAGCCACCTGTTTGACCACACATACCAGCCACCTGTTCTACCACACATACCATCCACCTGTTCTATCACACATACCAGCCTGTTCTACCACACATACCAGCCTCCTGTTCTACCACACATACCAGCCACCTGTTTGACCACACATACCAGCCAAGTGTTCTACCACACATACCAGCCACCTGTTTGACCAAATCTTTCTCCTACAGAACATGTTTGATATGAAACTGATCAACTCAGAAGATTCCAATCAGAATTTTCTAAGCATAAAAAAACTGATCTACCTTTGAAAAACAACAACAAACTAAAGAAACTAAAACTTTTACAATGCATGACATGAAGTTCATCAATAGGAAATTGTTTTTTTTTTGTTAATAATAATAACTTCAGATGGTGATTGCATAACATTAATCTGCTGTAGGTAACTAGTATTAGAAACTTTGGGCAATCACACTCACCCACACTAATCAGTTAATTACATACACATTTTTAATTGAGATTAATTTATAATTTATGTAAGTAAAACAAGTCAATATTCATTAATTATATAAACATTATGAAATACACGTAGCTAGAGAAACTGTTTTTATTTTAAAATGTTATATTTTTAAAATATGAATCTTATATATTTTTTTGTTGTTGTCATATCTCCTGTGTTTTTCTACTCAGTCTCCTTTTATGCCAGGGTTCAAGGTTGACAGGTATGGCCATGACCCAACCTCCACTAGGCATACAGTTTGTATGAATTTGAAAATGTTGGTAATTGTGAACTACCCCTATTGTTATAAATAAATGCATCATATTATCATATATACGAATAACATGGACTCACATTTTCCGCATTAATATCATGATCGTATTGATTTTAAGATTTACAGTATAAGTTACATGAAAGTACCCACCATTAAAACAAACATTTAACCATAACTAAATTAACTTAGCCAAAGGAACGCTAAGCAGCTAGCACAAACCTCCATGCAAGACAACTGGTTTCATACATATTCTATAATTCAATTCTTGCTTTAGTCTACAGATATTGCACATGACATTGTGTATATAGAGGATATTAAAAGAGTTGCCATTTATTATCAAACTTATGTCCAGAGTGAAAAAAAAATTCTTTGTCATGAGCAAGTAACAAAGGAAAATTATTTCACGAGGGACACAAACTTGATAATAAATGGTAATAGGTTTGATATTCTATTTATTACTTCAGATGATTTTAATCGTTCTACTCTTTAAACTTTCTAATTGCATAACCGTTTAGAGAAATGCTGTCCTATAACATTATAGATGATGTTGCATTTTAACTTTTCTAGTTTTAGCGAAGTCATTTGCACTTTTATAAAATTATAAAGAGGTAATATTGAAAAAAATTTGGTACAGGTAAGCTTATTGGTCATAATGGCCTGAGCAACCAAATGAAATGTCTTGTATAACCAATGTTTAATATTTCTCTCTGAGAAAGCTAAAGCTTGTGACAAAGAAAAATTATTTCACTTGGGACATAAATTTGATAATAAATGGCAACTCGTTTAATACCCTCTATTTCACTGAAGCGCCTGTGACAACAAAATGCAAGCAATCACCTTAGCGTGAAGCTGATCTAAGCACACACAAGTCAACTAGACGCATACAAGTCCACACTGCGGTGCACAGCAGGTTTCATCCGCAAAAGGTCGGCTATAACCTTACTTGTAATTTTTGGTGGATGGACGGAAAGAAGAGATTTAGTCGGAAGGCGTGGCCTGAAAGGTTAAATAAGCAGACATAACATGCACAAAAGAAAAAAGATGACAGTTATTAAAGCTCATGTATATAAGAAATAAAGCAGTCTATGTTAAGAACATATTAAGCATTACTGTGTGTCCACAGACTTAAAATGAAAATAAAGGAGATGAAGCTGGGGGTGAGTTCAAGAGTAGGGAGATGTCTTCTCCTTTAATCTATCGAAATTTTTGAAAAACCCAAATGACCCGAGATGCATTCTGACAGCATCATAACAAACCCATTGGAATGATTTTGGGAGGGGGTAGGGGGCACTGACAGAAAAGGGTACAACTTTGGTTACAATGGCAAACATTAACGTGTAAAAGAAAAGAAAAAGGCTTACAAGTTGGGAGGCATGTGCCCCTCATCCCCCGGCTCCTACAGGCCTACATAATAATATAATGAATGGGAAAATAACCAATAAACCCTTAAAAATCAGTGTTTTATTGTAGATGGAGCTCATTTACATAGTCACTCAATTGGGAGGAAATAAGCCAATAAAAATGTAGATAAAAAGGAGGGAAAAAAGGAGATTAGCAGAATCATGGAATAAAGGCGATTCTTTGAAATAAAGGAGATGTGGACACACTGCATAATAGAATTAAACATTATATTATACATAAATAAACACCATAGATAAGCATAGAGTAAATTATATAATATGAAGATGAGAATTATAGAACAAGAAAATATGAATATAAATATACAACATAGACAAGCATAGTAAAATTTACATCATGAAAGAAAACATCAAAGAGTAAAATGATATAAATAAATACATCCCACAGATTTTGTAATTAATATGACACAAATATAATGCAGTTAATGTACATAAAATTAAGACAATCCCCCAAAACATGCAGAAGTTAGAAATGTGCTTTATATAGGTCAAAATTCACTACAGCATAATAAACATAATTCATGAATTAAAATTTTATTTTCAAAAAACTAATTCTAAACCCTAATATACTTCAGTAGGATGGCAAATGATTATATTTGGTTTTTATGAAGAATTTTTTTCTAATGTATGTCTTAGCTTTCTTTAAATTTCACAACATCATTAAATATATTAATCATCAGCTATTGGTCATCAAACATTTGGTAACATTGATACATAGTCAAGTGTGAGTCAGCCACCAACAGGTTTTGAACCACTGTCATCAGTTAGAGAGTCCGATGTTCTACAACTGGACCACAGTGGCTGATGAAATGTATGTTATTTTTGATGGACATGTGTAACATATTTATTTGTCAAAAATTACACATTACCTATTTTGTTGTGAAATGGTTAACATTTCAGTTATTAGATTTCACAGAATCAGTTTAAATAAGGTACATGTATGTTTTTAATCACAAATAAATGAATATTGATTTAAGATGAAAATAGATAGAATTACCTTGTTTTCATTGTTATATTAAATTTTATAGAAATGTTTTGCAAATTTTGACTCATGTTAGGCAGTAAAAACCAATGAACCCAAAACCTTAGGATTGCAAGTGAAAAGGTGCATACAACAAACATGTAAAGCAGATTCTTGATAATTTAACATCAGAATCAATGAGGGTTGGTTTAACAACTACCCAGTACAAAAATAAATATCAGCCATTGGGTGTCAAACTAATTTAACATCAGTAACAAAAGACATGGATTGCATTAGGAAATGAGTTTATTGTTTTATGTTTTGGCAAGACTTATACATCCCCTTTCCTCCATTCGAGGATAGGTGCCCTATTCTTAGGACACCATACCGGGAATGTGGGTGGGTGGGAGGTGTGCCAAAACCAATACGGATATGGGCAGTTTTAATAACTTAGCTGTCGGTCGGCAAGACTTCTGACTTTTCCACCACGAACCAGTTTTTGAGTTAGAGTTACATGTACATTGTAGGTTACGGTATGGGTCAGATTTGAGTTACTTTTAGGGTTATGTTTAGAAACACTTACGAAAATAAAATAAATAGAATGTTCTGTATAAGCCCCATCAAAAAACTGTTCTTCAGATGAACAGATATGCAAAAACAATTGAATATCTTTCTGAATTTTTTTTGTACAAAACACATTACAATTATATTGAGAGCTGACTGCAAAAAACAGTTACATGTATGTTCAAAATGGTACTTTTGAGAAAAATGAATTTTAAAGTTAAAAGAGTCATGCAAAATGAGAACTTTAAATTCATAATTCACAGTCTTTTTTTTATATAGTCTGCCTCAGTATGCAAAATGATTATGTCCAAGACCTTTGATTGTGTGCTGACTAAGTCAGCAAAAATGGACATAACTGTTTTTGCAATCAGCCATATAATCATGTACTCAATTGTCATTATCTTAAAGTATCACCTTTATTTTCTCCCAATTAAGCTAATTTAGTACAATTTAATCTGTATTAAGTAGTCACCTGTCTTATGAGACCATGTTTTGTTACAATTTGAGTGGCTGCTTAATACAGGTTTGACTGTAGTCTAGTCAAAATCAGTGGATATGTTGAAATTGATAAACTATAATCATAATGGATACCTTGAATTACTATATCTTAAATTCTTTAACTGTCAACATGAGTGTATGTGTGTGTGTGTTGTCATAGATATATGTGACCTGCCGCCATGAAATGAATCTCAACGCATGACCTACTATCAGAGCTTAAGGCACAAATATTTGCATCATTTTCATTTTCTTGTAAATTTAGTCATCAAACCATGCATTATTCTACAGTTAACTTATTTGCTCCTACCTACAAAAAGGAAAAGAAATGGAGATGGTATCTGAAGAAGTATTGTGAAAAAAAGGCAGGAAACTGACTCAAGAAACCGGCTGCCACCTCACTAATGCGACTACTCTTTATCAATAAGCTGCAAGGGATCTGTTACAGTAATAATTATTATGATTGTAATGTAATGAAAATATTTTTAAGATCTTGTTCTTCATGGAAGCAAAGGAGGTTTAGAAAGTGAGAAATTAAGGAACTGAAACTAAATAGGAAGAAATGAAAAGGTCAGTTCAAAACCTGGAAAAACCTGTACCATAACTACATATTAAACATCATTAAATGCATTAGAAATGATGAGCATTTGCAATATCAGTTTCTCTGTCATACCATCACTTGAAGGTTTGTTAGTTGTACTTGTATTTATTGTCATGCTTTTATCCAATTAAGGTTGAAGCACACTGTCGTGGACACACAACTTCCTGTGCTGTCTGTCCGGACAGAGGTTAGTGTTAGTATGAGAGATGAAACCCGCTGCCACCACACTAATGCTACTACTCTTTATCGATAAGCAGCAAGGGATCTTTTATGTGCACTATCCCACAGACAGGATAGCATATGTCACAGCTTTCCATGACTTGAACTTATAAATACATTTTCCCACAGAATAGGAAGCATACATGCATGAACATTCAGAAACTTTTGTTTTGGTATACTTGTTGTGAAAAATATTTTAACAACAGAAAGTTTGTTTTCAGTTTAATGACACCACTAGAACATATTGATATATTAATCATCTGCTACTGCATGTCAAGTATTTGGTCATTCTGGTATGTAGTTGTCAGAGGAAACTTGCTGCTTTTTTCCATTAGTAGCAAAAAACAAATTCATATGCACTTCTATAGACATAACAGCACATGCCATGGCCTTTGACATACCAGTCATATTATTAATCATTGGCTATTGGATGTCAAACATTTGATTATTTTCACACATAGTCAAGATTGAGCTAGTCTCCAACAGGTTTTGAACCACTATCATCAGCTTGAGAGTCAGATGTTCTATCCATGGACTACCAAGGCTTTTGGGATGGGAATAAATGCAATTAGAGCATAAGCCAAACCAAGATCCAAACCAAGATGCCTCGATCCTAAGACAAAGGTGAATGCTCTACTGAATGAACTAGATTCCACCTCTTAACTACAAAAAGAAAAGAAAAAAGGAGTCCACTGATTAAGCTTAAGCCACAACCTTGTATGTGGAGCAAAAGTAAATATTATCAGTGTACAAAATATTTTAGAAAGTCACTAACCATCTAAGAAGCCAAAAAATTATATTAATAAATTATCTGAATTTATAAGCGAACATCTACACTGAAGAAAAATGCAGCAAAATAAATGTACTTTATAAAAAAGCTAAATAAATAAAAATAACTACAGGAACACTACAGACTTGAGGCCATGCAGATAGGCATTAAATCCATAAAGGGAGGTAATAAATCACTCTCACCAAACAGAAACATGAAAATACTTGGCACTTTCAACAGCAATCACCATGGTAATGATCCAACTTCAGCAAACCTTGCAAAACACAGGAAAGATAGATGAAAAACTATAAGATTGATAAGATAGATGAGATAGATCATAATGTTTATTTTTTGGTAATTGCATATTGGGTGATGTACTTTTTTCATGAATGTAATTTTAGTAATGAAGTCTTCACCAAAAAATAAATTCATGAAATATACCTATTTATACACTGAAATATATATTAATGTTAAATAAAAACCACCCTATAACCTTTATTTACAGATATATTGAAATTACAAAATGTTTACCATGGCACTAATAAATTATAAAAGGATTGCATTGATAAATGCTTATAATGAATTATCACAATTCATAGTTTGTTTTTCAAAACCAGGATTATAGACCTCATTTCAATAAAAGTTGGACAGTCTTCTTTTTGAACATTATCAAAAAGGTCCAAAATGCCAAACCAGACTGAGTTTCCACCACAACACTGTCCTGTACAAATTACATTAATTTTTTGTTTTCTTGTGATGTCTTCAAAATAGTCAAATGCATTAGGAATTTTCACATGACATAATTCAGTTTTCAACATAAAATATAGTACTAAACAGTATTTTTGAAATTACAATTACATGTAACTTAAATTAAAATATATGACTAAAGGTGTATGAAAAGAAGAAAAAAGATGTTTATAGATCTAAGCAGCAGAAATAGAATAAGTGTAGTAAGTTATAAGTATGTCCCTTAAACAGCTCAACAGTCAGATAAACACCTGAACTCATACAGTATGTTATAAAAGAAGAGAGACCTATGTGATTTTCTTAAGTACCAGACTTCCGACCCCATCTTCAAATTGTGTAGTTTACATGGAGAATATTCGTAATAATGTACAACACAATCATGTTCATTTAAAATACAGAACACCATGATAAATTAGTTTCGAAACAAATAGTGTCAAAACATGAATGTCAAAAATGTTAACATAGTCAAATCCATATCTGTACAAAACAAAATCCAAGGGGGATTGCAAGTCTTGATGGAATGGTCTAATGAATCACCGTCAAAATAGCAAGGAAACCAGATGTTTTCTGCCTTACAGCTTTTATAGGTTAAATTAACTGTTTACACAAAAAGAATAATCAAGGATTGGTTGGTTTAATCAATAAATTATCAGACATTCAGTTTCAACCAATTCCCACCACTAAGGATCAATGTGGTCGGTATGAACAGAAAAACTGATTTGCAGATTCTCATTACTAACTATATTAATGTACATTACACCATTCAAAAGACTACTGTTGATGATTATGATGATGATGCCAATGTTAATGATGATAATAATAATAAGGAGGTGGAGGTGGAGGAAGTTAAGATTGAACTGAATGATTATGAATTTGTTTTCTTAGAAGGTGGTTCTTAACTCCCCTATGGCAATTGTTATTGTCTGGTTGTTTGTCTGAAGATAAAACAGATCAGACTTGTAACAACTATAGACCAAGGAAATCAGGTATAATTATATGCTTTTTAATTACAAATCTAAGGTTTAACAAAAATTGAACCTTGTGTATACAGGTATGTTAGCCTAGATACAAGGAAATTATGTCTAAAGTTAAACTACAAAATAATATTTTAATAACCAATTTTCTAAGACTTTATATTTATGAACAGTTCTGGATAATCTATTTAAATGATACTTTTCTCAAAGTAGATTTTGTTTACATGAATGAATGTTTTAGTATTTGACCTTGACAATCAATCAACAGAAATATAATATAACTTTTGAAACAACTACAATAAAATAAGCACATCCAATCACAAAAGACACTTCATTTTAAAATATGGTAAGTTTCAAAATGTACCATCATTCTGCTTGATATTGAATTGTAACAAAAACTTAAATTTGATATTAAAGTGATAATACAGGGAGAGCAATAATTTTAACATCTTACTGTAAAAAATATACTGAACAGCAAAGAAATGTAAATATTTGTTTGGATCCAGTTTAATCAAATTACATTGCAGATGAAAAATTCATTCATGATAACATTCAATGAAAAAATGCTTTACACTTCTCTGCACATGCCTCCAGTAAGCAAAATAGCCAACGTCAAAATATGGTTAACATTGCAAATTAAATTTGCATTTCTTTTGCAGTTCAGTATATAATCCACCAATACAACCACACAAAACTTGACACATTTTTGCAATCAAAAGTTCTCACAACTTTATATTTTACATAAATAAAATCAAGAAATCTTTTGATGTCAGAAGTGTATTAAACATTTTATGGATGTTGTTATATTGGTGTGTTTTATAACAAAGATATGTTAAATTATTGGACACCCTATAATGTCACATTAACCAAAACAAGTTAACTGTCTGTGTATGATACACAATAATAAAACACACAAACAAGGTTAAGGTGACAGAAGGCTACTAAAAAGTTAATAATAGCTAAATTAGCTCGTGCCAATTCAAATACATGTGAATTGCAATCAAAATTAATTGTTACACAAAGTGGATATCATTGTTACACAAAGTGGATATCATTGTTACACAAAGTGGATATCATTGTTATCCAAAGTGGATGTCATTGTTATACAAAGTGGGTGTCATTGTTATATAAAGTTGCTGTGGTTATAAAAGGTGGCTATAAATAGCATCTTCCTATACACCATAAAATATTGTGTAATACCAATACAATAAATACATAATTATTTAAATCATGTAAATAACAACACAAATAAATGTTCCTTAAAGATATTTATAGAGCTTTATTGTATTATAAATACATTTAATGCTATATTTGATCCCAATACATGATTGTATGTCATAAGAAATGCGGTCCAATGAAAGACCAAAAAGGACAAACAGACCAAAATGGACTGATGAAACACAGAAATGGACCACAATTTTATCCTGTAAACAATTTACGGAACATTTACCACAAATTGTAAGATTCCCTTCTTCGAGTCTTGTAATATAATTTATTAAAGAAAAATTATTATATTAAAAAAACTTGGAGAATGTTACAACTTCGTCCGTCGATTTGGGTCCTTTTCAGTCTTTCACCGGACACCAAATGATGTACATTCTGAACACCATTAACATTAAGAACATTTATATGCATAGACTGAAATCTTATTAACTTGCTATCAAGTTAACATTTAAGCATATCTGTTCTGGATAAACCCTCCTCACGACATCAGGGGTCCTGTGTCCACTCATGTCCAAGGGACCCCTGACCAATATAGTTCCTAAAAACCTAGGCCAAGAATTAGTTTTTTTGATTGGATGCTTCTTCTGATGCAAAGGAACCAATCACAATTCAGCTTTCAATGCATCAGCCTTCACCTTATTGGTGTAAATAATGAATCATGGAAGAGATGAAAAAATGTATGTGTTCATAAACTGAAATGAAAAAATTATGACACGATGACTTATCTACAACTTTTAAAATGAGGCGACTGTTTTAAGGTTTAACTGCCCTATGAAATTTGCCAGGTTTTATGTAGCATAATGTAAAATGAATGAAAATATACCGATGTGGCTTATAAAATGAGCGATCTTATTGGATAATATTTTTAAACTTGATATCACCAAAAAAATGTTTTCATATATATAAGTGCTGTAAGCAGCCCAGGTTTTTACGAACTATATTGGTCAGGGGTCCCACGAACATGAGTGGACCCCTGTCAATGTGAGGATGTGGTTTTTATGAACTACATTGGTCAGGGGTCCCACGGACATGAGAGGACCCCTGTCAATGTATGTGGTTTTTATGAACTATATTGGTCAGGAGTCCCACGAACATGAGTTGCCCCCTGACGTTGTGAGGATGGGTTTTTTATGAACTATAATGATCAGGGATCCCACAGACATGAGTGACCCCTGTCAATGTGAGGATGTGAATAAAGCTCCATCTTGAAAGAGCTGATGCCTCTAAAATTCAGAGTGTCATGGATTACTTACTTTTGTATGAGTGCGTTGATATCTCGCTGTTCCTGAGAATCCATCAGAGCTTCATGAGCTGATGCTGGAGTTTGTTCCTGAGAGGATGAAGAAGAATCCGTCAAATCTTTTAATTTCGACAGAGCACCAGTATTAGGATTAAACTTCACTTTTGGTTTTGGAGGAGGTGGGGGAGGGGGCCCTTTCTGACTTGTACGAGTGTAGCTAGATCCTGTATGAGGAGAGCTTTGAACAGTACGGGGAGAGCTGGGTTCCTTATCATTTCCTGAAGAGTCTGTTTTGCCATTAAGCATTTTGGGAGCAGTCAAGCCAAAAGCACGGCTTTTTGCACCAAGTCCAAGTTTCCCAGATGTAAATGTGTGCGAGTTGGGTTTCTTCTCTAGTGTAGCAGGTTGATGGCTATGGCTCCGATACTTGGATATTAAAGTCTGGAGTCTCTCATTTCCCTCAGATTGTTGAGATTCTAATAAAGAACAACATGAAATAAATTATATTTTCCTAATGAATATTTAATGTTGAGGCAGCACAAACTACATACAACCAGATCTAGTACATGTAGTTACTGAGCACCAAATGGAATGTGTAAGTAAAAACAAGAATATATAAATGGTGTTATAAACCTAGTTCTTTAATACAAGCTAATATAAAATGGATATATTATAATTATTACAAAAAAACAATTATTTATTTTATAATAGATTTTTATATAAAATGAGCAGTTAGGAACTGCAGTAACTGTTATCTTGATATGGATTGTATAGATCTAAATAGTTTAAGGTAGTGATAGGTTGAGATAAACATAGTAATTTGGTCAGCTTTATGCGATAAGACCAATTTTCCACCTCAAGATTTCCTCTGCTAATGAGATAACAGGTCAATATAACAAAATTTATATCTTCAAACTGATAAGAATGTACCCTTAGACATTTTATGTAATTTGGTATTTCTATTTATCAAAACATTAACAACACTACATGTATGTCCAGCCCGGGATTAACCATTAAACATAATAAGCACATGCTAAGGGCACCAAGGAAAAAGGGGCACCACAATAAGTAAAAAAAGGTACCACCACCACAAATAAATTGTTAAATAAATGAAATAAAAAGGGGCTGAATTATGAATCTTGCAAATGGAAGGGCTGGGGCACCAAAGTTGGACTGTGCTTAGGGCATCAGTCAGGCTTAATCTGGCATTGATTATTTCATTATACCTATACCAAAGCCACAAGACTGGTCCGACAAAAGACCAAAAAGGATCGAAATGTTTCAATGGACCCCCACAAGGGTATATTAAGTTATTATAAATATTGTAATTTATAAAATTAATTTTAAACATTTTTTGTTAAATAATACAAAATGAATATAATTACATTATACAGTCATGTAGTATGTAGTTTCATTTTAAACATATATCCTTCACTAGCAATAATAGTAAATAAATACAAACATATAAGCAACAATAGCCATAGTACTATAGCAACTAAAACCTCAACACTAGCAAACATACTAGCAAACATACTAGCAAGTAATACTCAACATCTTAAAATAAGTAAATAGATGCCTAAAAATTAAATTTGTTTTTCAATTTAACTTAATACAAAATTAATTTTGCAATGAAACTTTAAAACAGTATATGGGCCTTTCAAATATTATGTAATGCTTATGGGGTGTGGGGTGTAGGTCCAAGCATTATGTTGCACAACAAGGGGGTGGGGGGTGTATATAGGTTTTCCAAAGAAGATTCTCAGGATTAAAGTGAAAGCAGACACAATTTGGTGCATGAGAACCCAAATTTAGTTTCCATCATACAATATACATCACTATTAAAAAGTAAAGATGGTTTTATTTAATGTTGCCTCTAGAGCACTTTGATTTTTATCTTATCAGCTATTGGACATCAAACATATAGTCATTCTGACATATTTATTTAGAGGAAGCCTGCTCAAGCCACATAGGCTACTCTTTCTGATAAGCAGCAAGGGGTCTTTTATATGCACTTTCCCACAGTACATACCATGGCCTTTGATGAACCAGTTGTGGACTACTGGTTGGAACGGAAAATAGCCCAAATGGCAAATGTGTCCACTGAGAAGTATCAAACCTATGACCGACCAGTTCACAGGTGGACACGCTACTGTTTGAGCTAGATTCCACTCACATCACTTTAAAGACGTCATCATGATAGACAAACGTATAAATAAACATAAACATTGCCACATTGCTTTGTCTGTGTGTTGGTGGAGGGGGTTATCTCTGAGCATTACTTAATATTTTGAGAGGTGTATGGAATAGTGTTACGGAGCATTACAAGAGGGTGGGTGGGTGTCTAAGTTTAACACAACAACAAGGTGATATAACACAACACACATGACATGGGGGTGATCAAACAGGGTTGTGATACCTTCACCTTTGAACCCACAAATTGTGATCTGTAACCTGGTGACCAACGTGCAAACAACACTGGCATTTACACCAACATCTAAGTGCCAACATCTAGAAATGCCACAGCACCATGCGGGATGCAGGAAACAATGGTTTGTACTTACTGAAAAAGAACTGAGCTCCAAATAAACCCTTTTGGAGGAATTTACCTGGATCAGACACAGCGCCCCCTTGTGGGGATTTAGGTTCAAGTAGTTTCTTACTCAGAAGTGACTCTGGTGGTTTGATTCGTGGAATTGTATTTTCCTGTCAAATACAAAATTAAAACAAAACAAAAGTATATTTTTGGAAACATTAAGTATGGAACAAAGTGAATTAATTAATTTTATTTTTTATGCTCTAACAATCTGAAAAAAATGCTGATTTTGAGTTAATATAAATTGAAATTTTATATGAAATAAAAATATTAGAGTAAACTTTTTTTGTTCCCACTTTTCTTTTTTTAATTATGATTAGTAAAAAAGAAATAACAGAACAAACCAAATTTTATAGAATTCTAATTCACGATTATAACTATACATGTTAAATGGGTAATAAATAAATTCTACCTTTTTTTGTTTAAATGCTTCTTCTAACTCTTCTTTTAGAGATTCTGAAAGTAAAATCAGTTCTGTACTGGATTTGCATGCTTTAAGATCTAACCTTAAAAACAAATATTATCTCTTACATTATTTAAATAGTTCAGGAACCTAAAGATTATTATTAAAATAAATCACATATAAAGAATAAACAAAACACAACCAGTTAAAACTTGCATTCAGATAATTATATACTGAACAGAAAATGAAATACAAATGTTTGTTTAGATCCAGTTTAGTCAAATTTAGAAGAAAATTTATAAAGATATTAAAACAATTAGAAAAATAATTAGCAATCATGTAGTATAATAAAGTTTGCTTTCAGTTTCAATATGATTCTTATCAACATTATTTTAATAATACACAATTAATAAATATTTATAATAATATGTGACCTGCTCTCATGAAATGAGTTTTAACTTGAATTTCAGCACTCTTGGTATATTTACATTTCTGAAAAATGTGAATTCTGCTCTTTACTTTGATACTTAAATGTTTCTACTTAAACAAATGTGGAAGTTGTGAGTTCTTGCAGACTGAATGTGAGGTGACGGCAATTTTGAGAAAATCAAATTTTAACTTTTTATTGTTCATTAAGTAGATGTGGTGTAGGGCGATTAAAATGCATTTTAAACATATTTATTAAACTTTTTGGAGCAAACTAGTCCAAATATACCAAAGTTTAATGCTTAAAGACTTTTCCAAAAACTGAAAAAACCTAGTAGATATTTTTGCCTGTAGCATGGGAAGCCGGCTGTGAGTTAAGACTCAATTGGTGAGAACAAGGGCGAAAATCACTTCTTGAAAGAGGAGGGGGGTGGGGACAAAATATCCCACTGTTGAAAAAGTGGGAGATGAGAGGGGAACGGAACATCCGACATGTCCAAAAAGTGGAAGATACAGAGCATCCTCGTGTCCATAAAGAAGGGATGTGTCCCCACCCCTCCAGGATTGACTCCATTACAGATCCCCCTGTGTAGTGAGGTATATTTGCACTAAGACATGGTTAAGAGTTACAATAAAGAGGAATACTGGTAAAAATATTATTTAAATTTCAATTTTTGGAAGCAAAAAGTAGGGAGGGCATAATCATATGGACGTCCCTCCCCATTACAAAAAGTTGTGGGACGTATCCCCCATCCCCCCCCAGGATTTACGCCCATTGGTGAGAACATGACACATATTAGTTATTACACAAACATCACACATTAGACAAAATACAACTGTTACAGCAATAATTATTTCCTTTAATAATAATTAATAGTTTAGTTAGATTATATTAATCTCACTTCAAAGGGTTTAGGTAATTATTTTTCAGTTTAATTGTTGATTTAAATTGTTAGTTCAATCTGCACAACTGTGTAAACACCCAAAGAGTAAAAAAAAAATTAAATAATATAATAATTCAAATTGTTTTTTTCACCTGTTTATTAATCCAAAATGATAGAACCTTAAAATAAGTGAACCATTCCGATTTCTATTTTATTAATTAGTTCAATCTGCACAACTGTTTAAACACCCACAGAGAAAAACAAATAAAATAATAATTCAAAATATTTTTACAACATGTTCATTCACCCCAAATTTTAGAAGCTTAGATTTTTAATTTATTAAATTAATTTCATTCTATTAAAATGATCATCAGTAAATATAAAATTTAACTATTCTTTCCAATAAATAAACCCAAGAGCATTAAAAAACAAAATACACAACAAAATTATCTATACCACTTTTCACAATACAAGTAACTACTGTTATCACAAATCCCGGTTACTGAAATGACTACATTGAAGGATGGGCACAGGATGAGGCTTTAGTGTTTGTTTTTTTAAAGTAAGTAAACATTTTGGAGGTAATGTAAGTAACACTTTAAGAACAGAATTAAATTATAAAATAAACTATCAAAGTTCTGTATTGAAATCGAATTAATAAACATTTTTTTTGTTTAGTGTTGTAGGTAAAATGCAATTAAATTCTTTTAAAAAATATCTCTGATTGTTGTGGTGATGGAGGGAGGTTTAAAATATAATTAAAATATATTAGATTAAAATAAAAACAAAATTATAAAAAAATAATAGTTGTGGGTGTAATAGTATTACAACTATTAAAAGAGAATGCAATTTTGTAATTAAATATGGAATATGTATCTTCCTAACCCATCCAGATGTTTAGTCATTTCTGTAAGAGCAGTAAATAAAAGCAATGTTATTGTGTTACTTGGAGCAGTATTATTCATGGATCTGGACACACCAGCAATGGATGAAAAAGCAGAAGGGGCAGTTCTAACAAGATATACATCTCCTTTACCAGAATCACTCCTGTAAAAATAAATATTAATATCATTCAAAATACAAACTTTAAAATATACATCTCCTTTACCAGAATCACTCCTGTAAATACAAATATTAATGTCATTCAAAATACAAACAATCTTTAAAATATGTCAGTTTAATTCATCCGAACAGCTACTGTAAGTACAAACATCAATGATATTTTATAGAGGATATTAAACGAGTTGTGATTTATTATCAAATTTATGTCCTAAGTGAAATAAATTTCTTTGTTATTTGGAGCAAAGGAAAATTATTTCATGAGGGATATAAATTTGATAATATATGGTAACAAGTTTGATATTCTATTTATTACCCCAGACAATTTTAACTGTTCTACTCTTTAAACTTTCTAATTGCACAACAGTTTAGAGAAATGCTATCCTATAACTTTTTGGATGACATTTCGTTGAACTTTTCCTAGTTTCAGTGACATCATTTGCATTTTTACAAAATTATGACATCATATTAGGTACAGGCAAGTTTATTGGACATAATGATCAGAGCAACCCATTGAAGTGACTTAAACCAATATATAATATTTCTCAATGAGAAATTATAAAAAATATTTCCCAGTTATGAATGCCCACTGGGGTAACAATAAAATATTAGAAAATTTTAAAATGTTCCTTAATATTATTTTACAAACCAATTATTCTTTGATTTTAATATATTTTCTAGAACAGTTTATGTGGATTCAGATGTGTAACTCTTGCACAAATCCTGGAATTAGATTTTAGTAGTGACTGCTAGTTTAGAGACAATGGTCTCACAACATAGTTTCCTTCCTGGTCGGAGTTTATTCACCATGGACTACAAGTATGTTTTGTAAAGTAAAGTTTGTTTTATTTAATGACGCCTCTAAAGGATATTGATTTTTTTATCTTATCATCGGCTACTGGATGTCAAACATATGGTCATCTGACATATTTATTTAGAGGAAACACACTACCGCCACATAGGCTACTCTTTCCAATAAGCAGCAAATGAACCAGTTGTAGACGACTGGTTGGAATGGAAAATAGCCTAAACTGCAAAGGTGTCCACTGAGAAGGATCGATCCAATGACCTAATGTCTTTGTATAAATATATTGTCACATATATTTACTTGAAACCGCAATTACATATTAAATTTTATCAATCAGTTTTGGAACTGTCAATTTGATTTAGATATATTCCTATTTAGGTCTATTTATTATTCATAAATACTGAACTTAGTTTTTATTTAAGGAACCATTTATTGCTCAACTCACTGAACATTCATATCTAGACTTTTAGAAAGTCTCGTCTCCTCCAAGCCTTTCTTCAAGGTTGCATTTTGCTTCTCAAGGTCATCTACCAGATCCTTCATATCATTGACTCTCTTCTCCCTTAAGAAATAAGTAAGGGAATTATAACTAAACCAGTAAAAGAAATATTTGTGTAATAACAAAATAATTATTTTGTTTTAGTTACTGACTAAGAGGGGTCATCACAAAAACTGTCAACACTTTAATTTTATTTCTACAGAGTACATAG
Organism: Symmetromphalus regularis; assembly: GCA_032355785.1. Lineage (NCBI taxonomy): Eukaryota > Metazoa > Mollusca > Gastropoda > Neomphalida > Neomphalidae > Symmetromphalus > Symmetromphalus regularis. The sequence continues at coordinate 152 of JAULBS010090620.1, read as the reverse complement.
TCTATATTAGAGGTCCCACATTTTTTGGGACTGCTGCCCCCTTGGCTCCCAAGCCACATCCCTAACACCCACACCCACACCCACACATCTCCCAAGCCACATCCCTAACACACACACCCACACATCTCCCAAGCCACATCCCTAACACACAC
>JAULBS010090609.1:0-17476 GCA_032355785.1 Symmetromphalus regularis | reverse complement strand
TTTATATTAATGACAAAGTTATATATTTGGAATTATAAGAATTGAACTTGATAATGTTTGAGGTTCATGGAAGTATGGACCGCAAAACAGCTTCACACACTTTGATATGAACAGCTCCGTGCTAACACGCTACGCCGTTCATACAGTGTGTAAAGCGGTTTTGCGGTTCATACTTACATGAACCTCAAACATTATCAAGTTCAATTCTTAAATGGTCTGATATTAGGCTGAAGCAGTAGCAGTCACTGGCATTAACAGTTGGGTTAGTAGATATTAAAACTTATAATCTGATTAGGCTTCTGGAACAAATTATGATAATAATAAAAGTTTACTACTTGTTAGTTTTATTTAAAAACTATTGAAATTGGTTTGCCTCATACACATGCTTATATAATATTTATTGGCTCTTTTCAGTTAAACAATATGAATTTGTGTGTTGATTTTGTGCCATATTTTAGTGAACAAGAGATTTTGCGGGAAGAGATCACATCACTGCAGACTGTGAAAGGTAGACTGCAGCTTCGTATTAGTACATTAGAAGAAGAATTGAAGAAGACTAAAGAAGAAATAGAAAAGAAAGCTCAAGCTACAGCTGGCGATGAGGAGGTAAGTTGTAGTTTTGTGTAAAGTTATCTTACAAAACTGAGGAAAAACACCTGGTTGAAATTGGACATTTTATGATTTTAAAAAAAAAATCGAAAAAGTTGTGATTGTTACCGACCATAAATGTAAAAACTGAATATTCTCAGAAGCCATTGACTGAATTGCATATAGCTTAGATGCAGTGTTTTTGAAGATAAATTCCTGCTAATCTTATTAGGTTTAGCCGTTTGTAATACTTGTCTGTATCAATAATAGTGTTTAACTGTTAACAAACATTTATATTCATTTGACATGGATATACAGTATATTCCACTTAATTGCACTGGCACGTTGACCAAATATTTTATGGAATTAACAGGATTATTATTTAATCAGAAAATGCCAGTATAATACATGTTACTGTTTTTGCACATTTATGAAACTGTGATCACAAAAATCTGAAATATAGAATAAAGTAAGTAATTCTTTGACCATGTAACCTGAATGCTATAACTGATCCTAAAATAGATTTAAGGTTATGCTCATTTTATGATCATTTTGTGATTATGTTGCATCATGTTTGGTACTTTGGAAGATTAAACAATGTGATTTTCTTATGCAATTAACCACACATGGCAAAGAAACCATATGTAATTAAAATAAAATATTTCTATATATACTGAAGGGAAAAAGAAACTCAGGGTCAACATTTTAGGTGATTTAATATTATTTATTTTAATGTTTTTTTTTCAATATTAATATATAAGGATAAAAACACAAATTTAATCAACAAGTTTGTAAAATTTCATTAGATTTTGATCAATAATTCATGAATAATTTAAACCAATTTAACAGTACCCCCCAATGTGTTAAAGTGAAATGGATTTACTTGTCAGTATCTCTTATGCCCCTTCGCACATCTGTGACAGCCCTGATTCTCCTGTGCATGGAGTTCATCAGAGCATTTATCCTTCTCATGGGGATATTATCCCGACTCTTCCAACAAGGCAGCTTTTAATTGGTCGAGAGTAGCGAGGGCATTCAGACGCCCCCTTACTCTCCTGTCCATTTCATTCCACAAATCTGGACTGTACGGAGGCCAATCGAGTTGGTTAATGTTATGGTTGGTGAGAAAAACTTGACAAACTGGCTACATGGGGTCGGGCGTTATCCTGCTGGAAAATTAGGTGATGCTGTTGCACAAATGGAACTGCAACTGGCACGAGTGAGAGGAAAACCAATGTAAGGTCGAAGAGCTCGCAGACCAAACTCGTGCAATCGGTTTCTCACAGTTTTTGGGTGAATCTGGCGATTCTGATTGCCTACCGTAGTTAAAGCGGTTTTAGTGGCAGTAATGTGGCGATTACGCAGGTGGGCAAGACACTTGACGTGGCATCGTTACGCGCAGACTTCCCCGTCACAGACAGCAACCCTTCCAGCATCTCTCAGACGATGGACAAAACGATCTGTGGTGGAAACATTCACACCAAATTGCAAAGCAACTTGTTGTTGCCTTTCACCTTACATTAGCAATGCAATAGCATGACCCCTCTGAACTTCCGTCAGCCATGGCATGATTACAAGAGATTCAAATTAACTTTAAATAGTGGAAAGCGATGTATATACCTCAAGAGTATAAAGTGGTATGACATGTGTTGACGAACTTGTTATCATTATTCTGCACGTGTTATTTGCTTTTTTATCACTTTATGTCACATGATACCTTTCAAGGTTGAGTAACTTTAGACACCGATTTTAGTGCACACTGACCAATCCATTCATCTGCCCAGTTTTCGTAATTTACTCCACGCAGTTAAAAAATAGAAGCATATTATGTTACCTGAATTTCTTTTTCCCTTAAGTATATTATGCAAATAACAGATATATGCTATAATCAGGAATACAGTTAAGGGGACTCAACTGTATATTGACTTTATTTTAATTATTGACAAGTCCTTTTGTTAATTTGGTCATTGATATCATTATTGCTTGGATGCAGGATGATGTTCCGATGGCTCAGAGGAAGCGCTTTACGCGAGTTGAGATGGCACGAGTATTGATGGAACGTAACCAGTACAAAGAGAGGCTGATGGAGCTACAAGAGGCTGTGCGGTGGACAGAAATGATTCGAGCATCACGCGAACATCCTGGTGAGCTTCCATCCAAGAAAAAGTCATCCATATGGAATTTGTAAGTACATTTTGTATTACAAGTGATTTTTGGTCTTATTATTTGTAGATTTTATTGAATTTAGTTGTCTTTTTGTTTGATGGATTTGCTTTTTCTGGGTTTTTTGTCTTGAATCTTAACCATTTTTATTACCATCTTGAATCTGATAATCAAGACATTTCAATCTTTAGTTTTACACAACACAGGTATTTGAAACTTAGTGTTAAAGAACATCAACTATTTTTATATAAACCTAAGCCAAGTGCCTATTTTTATTTTTTAATTATTAATTTAACTAGAAAAGTTGAAAGGAAACATTTGCAACAAATTTTTATCTAATTTTGAATATTTTATAAGATTGGTTTATTGTCCCCAGTCTTTTCAGAGAAGATAGGGTGAGACTGAATTGCACTGAAATGTTCTTTCTTTTAGTCTTCTGCCCATCCATCCTTCATTATCTTCCTCTCATTATTGATAAAATCTATAGAAAAATATTAGTTTTTATATACAAGTATAACTTTGTATGTTGCATCTTTGGGTTGTTCATGGTGACAGTCATTTAAATATATTTTTGAGTTATGCGCTGAAAGCGGTTTAGAGTAATTAGACCGATTATAAGTTGTTACAGTCCAGAGTGCACAAACACACACAAACATACACACACAAATTGAAAAGAGAGTGTGTGAAGCATATGTGCTCATTGCTTGCTTGCTAACACTTATAATAAAACTATAAATAGGGGTTCTGTAAGAACAACTTTAATTATAATAGTCTTTCCCTCTTCTTTTTTTTAAAGGCGAGGCATGTTTTCATGTTTGCATCTGGGCCCAATTGGGGCAGCATGGCACAACCCTATTAAGGCATGGCACAGTGCCATGCCTGTATAACTAGCTAGGGGAAACACAGATGTTGCAGAGTTATGCCTCTTGACTTCGCAGGAAAACATAATTATACAAATTTAATTTTCTGTTCTTTTTTATTTTTAAATTAACATTATTGTGTCACTTTTGTTTCTTCCTTATTACATTGTTATTTAACTAATAAACAGTTACAAAAATTCAATGTAACCTTAGTAATGGATAGCATGTATAATTTTAACTATAATATCCAAACATTTAACAGTGTGCTAAGTTGTTAACTAAACCAACAATTGTTTCCTTTCAGTTGCCTTCCATATACTATATTATATACTGTTCAAAATAAATGGGGAGTATTAAAAACTAATGTAAAATTATAGGAGCAATATAATATTTATAGTAATAGTAGTGAGTGAATAGTAAAAATAACGATGTATCAAGAGATGCCAGTGAAATGTTTATACCAGGATGCAGAAGGATAGCCGAACCAGATCCAGTGAGGATACAGCTTATAAAATTCAAGTTAATGATTAATGCATTAATAAAGAGTGAAACCATCATGCTCTGTAGTTCTCAAACATACTTAATCTGTCATGGCAAGCTCCAAATATAATAGCAGTAGCAGTTTCTAGTGTCCTTTTCCATTCATTTTATAGTTGGTGCCTAACCCCATCCAATTTCTTTGATTCTGTCAACAGTGACATTGCCAAGTGGTGTCTCATGCATGTTCAATTTTGCTAAAGTCTCTACTTAGTGCTGGTCATGGTGATGTATATTTATTTTGAGATTCTTGCCATACTTATTCACATTCTACTTGATATATCCTCTACTTATTTTTAACAGTATATATTATACAGTGTTAAACAAAATCAACATTACAGACCCATATCATTTACTTCTAATCTTGTTGTCAGAAATAATATTTGTATGTCTATTTTATTAAACAAATTAAAATTTTTGATTGTAACATGAAAATATATGAAATAGAGGAAATTAAATGAGCTACCAATTATTGTCAAAATATATCCTGAGTGAAATAATTATTTCATAAGGTACATAAATTTGATAATTAACGGTTGTATGTTTGATATTCTATTTATTAACCCTGACAATTTTTACTGATTCACTCTTAAACTTCTTTTGTGCATTTCATTTTAGAAACATGCAAACCTATAACATTTTGGATGATGTTACATTGTACTTTGCCAAGTTGTAGTGATGCCATTTGCATTTCTGTGAAATTATAGTGATATATTTAGTACAGGCAAGCTCATTTTCTTAACAGCCAGAGTGATTTAGTGAAATGTCTGGTTAACCCAGTGCATGATATTGGAAAATATAAACAAATATGTACCACATTATGGGTTCCCACTGTGGTTCCAAATGTTGTTTCATAATAAAAAGTAAATGAATACAAATTATCTATCAAAATTGCATTGCTTAAAGATCATGGGAAAATGAACCAATTTCACATCTAATATTGAATATAGTATTATGAATTAATTCACATGGTAATTTGGTTGAATCTAAATATAACTACATTCAACAGTTGTCTGTAGTTATCAGTAATGTCTGTACGCTAATGTTTTTGTCTCAAAGATGACGCCAGGGGTTTTCCCGTGTAAAGCTATGCTGCTATTAAATGCATTACGAATTTGACAACTATTCAAAAATATCAAAAAAGAACAGTTCTAACTAGCAGGGGTGGGAAAATGCCCTTTTTTTCCAATCTGGGACCGATTGGCAGTCTTGGGGACCGAAAGAAATTTATATAAACATAAGTTTGCCAGTCCTACTTTTTTATCGATTCATTTCACTTGCCTGTTTCTTTTATTTGATCGACTGTCATTGTTGGTGACGTTTTTTTGGAAGCAATTATCTTACAACATCAGTGAACTGAATACTGAATCCTAAAACACTCGTGCCGGTCCAAGAATTAGTACAGCTGTGTGTTAATTATTGTTACTTCAGTTACCGGAAACAGAAACGGTGAATACGTTTTTAGTACCGCTTTTCAATTTGTCCTTTTCGGGTACCGCGAGTTGTAATCAAAACAATAAAGTATATTAAAAGTAACTCTGTCGGATCTTTGATATCACTTTCACTGATTATAAAGTCAGTCATAAGTAAAGATAACCAAGGTAAGAATCTCATCAAAGAGGGTCATTAATAATGTTACCAAATATATGTAGAATTGCCTGGAAGTGTGGAGAATAGGCCTTTTTAAAATTTAATGCTGAAATATGATAATTATTATTTTTCTTTTTATTATGGTAAGCAGAAACAATTACACTGGTTATCAGAATGTGAAGTTCAAGGTCATTCAATGAGCGAACATTTTGTTTTATCGAAAGTTTGTAAGAAGCGATGGGTGTTTTAAGTAAAAGTTTTAGCCCAAATGTGAATAAAAGCAAGTAAATATCGACATTTAATATTACTTGACACAAGCATTTTTATAGCATTGATGAAGAAATGCCTGATAATTATTATTTTTTCTTTTTATTATGGTAAACAGAAAAAAATACACCGGTTATCAGAATATGAAGTTCAAGGTCATCCAATGAGCGAGCGTGTAATATTGTTTTATCTAAAATTTGTAAGAAGCGATGGGTGTTTTAAGTAAACGTTTTTGCCAAAATGTGAATAAAAGCAAGTAAATATCGACACAAGCGTTTTTATTGCATTGATTGGAATTAAAATCTATAATTTGTTTTTCTGTTTTTTGGGGGGATTTTAATCGTATATTTTTTAAAAACAATTCTAACTTAACAAAACCTTAAAACAATACAAACAATATGTTATACTACAATTTGGCAAATCATATTTATATGACAACATTACAGAAGTACAAAAAAAAAGGTGTGGGTGGGGGGGAGGTGTGTAGAGGGGACACTTTTTTTTGGGGCGTAGGTGGCACCGATTGGCATTTTGAATTTTTCCCATCCCTGCTAACTAGTATTGTGTGTTGGGATGTATATATATATATAGATGTTAATGATTAGCCAACGTATCCTAAACAAAGGGGAAGCAATGGTAGTCAAAATTTCACTTGCAATGCAAATATGCGAAATGGACAACATGGTCATTTTCCTGTAACAGACTAAATTTAAAATAAACTTTAAATAAAACCAAAGCCTTCTTTAAAATAAACTGTAAATAAAATTGACATTCTGCTAATACTTATCATAGCTATTGTTATTATTGATATGAATATTTTCACACAAACCTTCAAAAATGCATTTTTTTTGCCAGTGACTTACAACAACAACAGATGCTTCCTCTGTACCTCTGACATGGTAAAGAATGGTATCATGGTGCATGTGACACCTGACACTCAGTAGTAGAAAGCCTCTATTCCTCTCTCCCAATTTGCAGTTATGAGAAAACAAAAAAACAAAAACATTCTTATAAAAGTATGATTTGTTTTTAAACTATGACAGTTTCTGCCATGAAAGGGCAAAATATCAGTGCGTAGATTAATCAGATGGACAATAAGCCTTCACATGCTGTCTGTTCATTGATTTGTAAACATAAAATTAAATATAAACTTATATTGAAACTGATGGATTAGAATAAGCTCTTGTTACTTACAAGAGTGGATTTGTAAAAATGGAAAATCAAGCTATGCTCTTTGCTCTTTTTTCAAGAGTTTTTTCTCATCAGTCTGTTTGTGTTTTTTGGTGTTGCTTCCTGGTTTTCCATTTCCATGTCTGACTAAGGTCTGAACTGTTGTAGATAAAAATCACTTGTATTTCTTATTTTGCAAGTTTCATTTAAAAAGACTCGTAAGTAAAAATACCATTGTAGAATTTTCAATGATTTCTTGCTTTCATGGAGGTGGTTTTCCTATAGAAATTATTCTGACAAAAAATATTTTAAACAGCCATGCAGACATTTAGCATTGTTAGCCCCTATTTTGATCTAGGAAGTCGTAGTGATTACCTAAAAGAGAAGTTATTGCTGTAAAATATGTTTTTCTTTTTTCCTTTTGTACAGTCATGCAAAAATCCATTTATCTGCAGCAGTTGAAATAATTGGTGGCCTTGTAACCAATAATGACCAAAGAGTAGTTTTAATCACCTAAGACTCCTAACTTGATTTATCCTCAGAAACAATTCAAGCAGTTGGCCTCTAGACCTCTAGATATTATTTCATAGATATTGTTTGTATGATATAATTAGTACTTATTTTTATGATTTGATTTATGGATTTACCAATCCAGTTAGTCTTTAGGTTAAAACAGTATTTTATTTTTCCTTCCAACAGCGTAGAACAAGATGAAGAAAAAGTATTTCAACACTGATCCATATTGTAAACTTTCTTTAACTATACTTTAAAAAATAACAGCAAAAAACCAGTTCTGTTATGTACAATGAATTCATATTATTTTCCTCCTTCCTTTAACATTTTTTTTTAAATATGAGACATTTTATTAAAGGATCATTTTGTGTTCACTGCCTTATTCAGTTATTGGTTTGGAAGAAAAAAAAATCACAATTTGTGCTTAAACCTTATTATTAAAAAACCCACACAAAACTTAAGAGAAACCATTGCTAATTTAATTCTTCATTTTACTTTTCAACAGTTGCATGGAAATTCAGATATTTCTGCCCCCTATTTTGATGTTTCGAGTCGTTCGTCTTTGTCTACACGTCTGGACTATGACATAGCCCATTGTGGAACATTTCATATCAGGCCAAAATATTTCAGAATTTTTTTTGTTAAGAACTAATTCCACTTACCTGATATGTGTTTGTTGAATCACTCTTTAATATTTGTTTATAAAGCAGGCTATAATCTAAACAGGCTTTACAGCTGATTATAACTTTAAATCTTTGGATCAACAAAATTTATCTTTATTTCATTATCATTAAATAGTGCTAATTTTGTATTCTATAATATAGTGTATTGTTAAACTCAGACATAGTATATACACATACACAGGTTTGTGCTATAAGTTATGAATTTAAGGTTAGTTATCTTAATAAGAATTAATAATAAAGATATACTGAACTTCTTTTGGTATAACAGCTACATTGACAGAATATCCTTTGAGAATGTCATAAAACTTGTATTAACCCCCTGACACCCTCCAAAAGAAGAATTTCTGGTTCATACACTCAGCAGTTTTGATGTTGCACATCAATCTTTTAAAAAAATAATCTTGTCCAGTGGGCTAAAGATGCTGCTAATTTTATGACAGATAAATTCAGTATTATCTTTCGTCAATGATAAGAAACTAATACAAATGTTACCATAACAGTAACAATGGACTTTTATATTGGTAGAACCCTCACTTTGTTTGCATGAATGCAGTTAAATTATGCATGCACTTTAATTTGGGAAAAAAGGTTTATGGGTATTTTTAGTTTGTTTTAAATATTTGTTTTCATAAATTTGATTTGTACACCTTTTACATTATTTAACGAAAATGTAATGAATAATTTTGAGCTTCATATTTATAACAGTAAATTTGGTAAATAATAAAATCTTAAATATATTATTTCATTTTATTATACTATTGACTATTTTGTAGCTTCCCAAAATTAAATATAAAGTATTTGGCTTAAGATAGAAAAACTAATATTGCATGTACATATACCAGGTAAGTTAATATATTAATTTTGTATTAATTAAAAATAGAATTTTTATTTTATTGTAAATAGTCATAATTTTATATGAGATTTATTATTAAGTAATTGGTCCTTATAGTAATACTGCCTACATGTATTCCACCCTGTGCATATGGTTAAGCTTAGATTTTAAGTTAACCTAATGTTTTGTTAACCTTTTGTCAGAGTTGGGATAATGATAGCTGCAAGTATAATTCTGTGGTTAGATTTTATGCTATATCAAATGAATTTGCAATTTTATTTCATTACAAATATTATTTTGCGGGTAGTTAGGTTAAAATGTTTCTGTTTGCTTTAACTCTTGAATCTTTTTGTATATTGTGCTTCATATTTGGGGTAACTGTTCATCAGATTCATTTATCAATAAAGTGAACCTAGGTCATTTATAATGTATTTAAAAGTCAGGTTAATGTTTCTCTGAATGTTTACAACTTTTGAATCCTTTATAAATTGATAAATTCATAAATAATTTTTCACATGCACATTCATTCCCATGAATGTGACTCCAGAGCAAGATCAGAGTCACAAAAGTTTTCTTTGTTGTTTCTAAAATCTAAACATTTTTAATATTTAAACCAACAGTTCCTGGTCTTTTTTTAATTTATTATTTATTTATTATTAAATGCTGAAAGAGAGAAACAAACAAAACTATAAAAAAAAAAAGAAGCAAATCCATCCCATAATACAACACCACACCCACACTAAAACAGCACAATCACTCGGTTATTATAACCGCTTAACATTTACTGCATGGCACCTGTTTTTGAAACATTAATTATTAATTATGCAACATACATTTAATTGTCATTGTAATTAACCAAACACAGCAACTCATAAATTACTATTAGTCAGACTTTTAACATTTAATTATGTAAGTTTGATCAAAAATAATATATTAAATTTATTTATTGTGTATCTTGGTTAAATAATTAATTTTTTAATTGGTTTAAACAATAACATATGAAGGAGAAAAAAATCTTGCAGATGTATGACATAAATTAGCTAATATTCTATATATATGATTGTTTTAATTTTCCTAAACTTTTAACTATTAGAAGTTTAGTTCAAGTATTGGCATAGATAATATGAATGTTCAAAATGACCTTGAATTGTTTTTGACCTAGAAAGCAAATTAATGCAAAGTATCAACATACTCTTGTATTATTTGTTGCTGACCATTATTTTCAAACATTATAATGAGGTTGATGAATCTAAATAATTATTTGTTTGTTAATTTGGTGGAAATGCCAAATAATTATTTGTCATTTATGATTATTAATTCCCTACCATATTTGGTTTTTGTTCTGTAATTACTGATAGAATCCACAAAAGTTATTTCTATTTTTATGTTGTGTACATCATATCATGTTGCAACTTGACATTCCTGGCCTAAATATATTTTGGATGAAGGAAACTGAAGTGATTTATTTTTATTTTGGTATTCAAGTAATTGTGTATTTTAACATGTTGCACATCATATTGTAGGACGCATAATAGTTCTTAACAATATAGAGTTTGTGTTAACAATAAACTGAAAATGCTATTTACTAATTTAAAGCAGCATCTTGGATAAAGACATGTCATCATTTTCATTAATACTCAGACAGGTCCATTGTATTTAACAATATGTTTATCTAAAATGTTTAGAATTGTCACTCATGTGTCATTAAATGCTTTGGTTTGATATGTAAATTGTGTTCAACCCAAATCAAGAATGTTTCTTTCTGACAGTATTATTAACAGAGTGTAGGTCATGTTAATTTGTATTTATCTTCACAAGCCAGTACTACTGTTGAATACTAATATTCCAGTTAATTCTTGGTATACATGGTGGGAAAACTTGTTTAAAATATTACCCACTAATAAAGGCAGACTTTAAAAAAAAATGGATCAGCCCATTATCACTTGCCAAAGATAATATGATTAACAATGAACAGGGAAGCAATACAGTTGACTGTCTAAATTGGCATCTAGCAATGTGTCTAATCCCACATGTATTTCAACCATAGTGTCATTTCATTTGTAGAGTCATTGATTTTCCTTTTCAGATTTTCCCTTTTTCCGTTTCAGAATTTTAACAAATTCGTTTTTTTCCATTTCAGTAAATTTTATAATTTCATTTTGTGTTCCATTGAAATCTTTTCCATTAAGCATACATGCACATGTGCGCTCAAAATAATATGAAAAAAAGAAGAAAAAAAGAAAAAGAACCCCAAAAATATGAATTGAAACTTGTTTAATAATGAGTTTGTTAATTCTCAGTTTTTGCGAAAATCTTTGAATATAATTAGAATCACACACAAAAATTACTTTAATTGTGTCATTTATTTACCAAACGTGAAAACCAATTTTCATCGTTTTAAATTATGATGAAAAATTATAAATAAATCGACCCAAAATATGTAATAAATCTTTAATTCGCCTAATTGTTGGAGAATTTGAGCAAAAAATATTTTAAAAAATAATTTCCTGTTTTCTCTGTAAATATCAACTGGTGATCGTCTGTGCCAAATTAATTTGGCGTAACACATACATATATCAGTGTAGTCAGATATTGAGTATTTTTGTTTCCAAAATGCGTTTGGAAAATATGTTTAATTAATTAATAAACTGTGCTATTTGGAGTTGAGTAATAACGTTTTTGGAGAAAATCGGGAATTCCGTTTCAGATAGGTTTTTCCACTATTCCGCCGGCATTTCCGTTATCGCAGAAAATCAGTGCCTCTACATTTGATGAAATAATAATAATACATGTAATAAAAATGAATAATAAAATTTCCCCTTTCTACTTCACATAATTCAAATATTTCTCCAGATAGGTTGATCATTGGACCTTTTTATTTATCAAAATATAGCACATGTAATCTTATTACAAAGGCTTAACATGATGTGTATCAAGCAGTATGATTGGTGCCTACAGTTTAAATAGATTCCTTATAATTGCAATTGTTCAAACACTAGTTTGTGTGACTGACTATATGTCAAGGGGCAGATGGAGAATTGGTATGGAATATGTTCTACATCTACTTTCTTTGTTCATATCTGTTCACTTGATCATTCTTTTAGTTATATAAAATAAAAACATGATAAAGATGATCATTTTTATAATGTCTTGTGGAGTTTGTATAGACAACAAATAAACCATGATTTGAAGCATGAACTTATCATTTCTGTGCATGTTTAGTTTCAGCAGCATTGTCGTGCCCTCTGACCCTTCTTCACCTCCGTCCCCTGAACACAAAAATAAAGATCAGAAAGCGCCAGTTAGACCGGTTAAACTTCTGCCGCCTCAGCCACTAACGTCAGTAGCAAAGCAGCCACACAATGAATCTCCACATCTAACGATACCTGCACCTCTATGTACATTAACCACACCTAAGCCTCCAGTCAGCAACTCTAATGTTCAGCATTTATAGCCCAGGTTTCAATTAGGTTTTCTATTTGAATTTGATTTTACTGGAATATCAAATGGTTTACTAACAAATTGACATACGGTTGATTTTCAGTACAATGCATCAGCACCCACATGAGAAAAGGCACATGGAAATGCATCATTGGAAAACCAGACTGATATTTTAATGTTCTTAAAACTATTTATTTTTAGATAACTAAAGGGTTGATGAAAAGAATTTCTGTTGGCTGTATTGTTAAAAGTTCTTGAAATTTTATTTAGTGGTACTTCTAAAATCATCTTACAATTTGCTGGTGCAGATTTGAATTTATGATGCAATCAAATCAAATCTTACTGGTAAGAAATTAATGCACTTTCTTAATTGACTGTTGAGTTTATAAAATGTAAAAAGTGTTTTGTTCATGCTTAAGTATTTTATACAAAAGAAATCCATTTGATATTCAGTAAGTGTTCTGATTCCTTGCCACACATTGTTCACACTGCCAAAGAATAACTACTGTATGATGATGTATGAAAGTGTGTGAGTCCTGGTATTAGGGTGATAGTTGTGTTTTGTTTTCATTTTTAATTGAGGTGCTTTTAGATGTTGGTTGATATTAATCATAGGAAGAATTGTAATTCCTGTTAGTATTTTAACTAATCTAGTCCATTTCTCAGATCATCATTTCAACTTTGTTGTACATCAAATTACTTAACATTATCATTTTTAATATTCCTTGACTCAATACAGTGCAAAATTATATTTTTCCTATTAGTAGGATTTATTTTTATTATATGGTTACAACAATGGTCCATAATTTAGTTTAGGTTTTTATTGTTTGCTAAAACTAAGTACAATTGACTGTCTACAGTGGACCATAATTTACTTTAGGTTTTTATTGTTTGCTAAAACTAAGTACAATTGTCTGTCTACAGTGGACCATAAACATATCTAAATGAGTATATTCATTTGTCCAAAACCAGCGTAACTGTAGAAACATTCTCTCTAATGTGGCACTCTTTCTAAACCAGCATGTATTGCTGTTGGCATCCTGAATTATCAGTAACTATTAGTGTCTTCCAGTGTTTCCCGTCACCTTTAACTACACAGTGTGTTTTTTTCATTTTAAATAAGCTATGTAAGATTGTCTAGAATCATTGTAAAAAAAAATATAAGCTGAAAGACAGTTCAATCACATGGATTCCAATATGTTACAAAAACTTTGATTTCTTATAAATTCTTTTACTATTTTCTTTTAACAAATGACATTTTGTGACCATGTAAAGATACTTTGTGGCCAGATGAAAAAATAAAATGAAATCATTACATATTTGGTACATTTTTTGAGGAATATTTTTATGGTGTATATTTTTATACAGTCTCCCTATTTAGCATTTACCCATGTCATGTTCATTTGACATTTATATATAAACATTATCACACATTAGCATAATTGATGTAATCATTTCATATCCTGACTACTAACAGGAAAGTCATTACATTTTAAATTCTTGTAAGATGTGGTTTAAATATTGGAGTGTATTTGTGAGTGGAGTGAGAGAGGATGAATGTTGTAATACTAAATGTTTGTTATTCTTTTGCAAGGAATCTCTTGGCATTAAGATATTATGGTACCAGTGTTTTGTAAAGTCAGTTGGGATCAACTTGAGATCAAACACACCAAACCAATACTGAAAGCATACACATAAGAAAAGCCATATAAAATGATAAAATTTAAATCACATAAAGTTACTTGCACAGGGAAACGACCAGATATATACCACCTGACACTTCTTATGCATAGCTAACTGCATAGTTTTTCTGGTAATATTCATTGTTATCGGTATCATAAATGACAGGTCCATCTACTTACTGTTATTACAAGAGTTATTGTGCAATGGCCAAATCTCTATTGAACTAAATAAATTAAAACTGACAATTTCAAAACGCTGCATCATTTTATAGTAATTCATACATTGTAAAGCAAAAAAAAAAATTTGATTGGTTTTAAATTTCATTTTTGCCTTAAATGTCGTCCTTGGCACTTGATTTCTTGTCTGCATGCTTATCGTTCGCTGTGTTGTGTTTTGCGGTAAATTATAAATTTTCTGCCATATTTGATCCATGTTGATCCCATCTGGTTGCCTGGTTGAATTGTTATGTTTTTGTTCTGTGAATTTGTTAAATTTTATTTATAATTTTATGTGCAGCCTTTGCATAAAAGAATCTTTATTTCTACCACATCTACTGAATTGTATTTTACAGAAATAAAATTTCTTCATGATACTTGATTTTTGTTGTCAATATGGATCAAAATGGCAAAAAAGTTGTTTAGTGCATAAGCATTGTGTTGTGAAAAGTCAGTTAAGTTGCTTTGCAAGTGCTTTTTATGTGCATTTTTGCATTTTATAAATCTGTTTTAACCATTTCCCTACCCTAAGCTTACACACATTAGTGGAAAACTCAGTTGTTGGAAATACTAATACCTATGTCATTTTTCATAGAGCCAAAATATTGATTTAAACTATGATGATGATAACATATTATGTATTGCCTAATTTTGTGCTTATGTCCAGTTATGGCTGAAGCACTCTTTTCTGTCCAGGACAAAAGTTAATTGGTTAGTACGAAAAGAAAATCTGCTTCTGCCATGTATGCATCTCCTAACTGACAGCAAAATATCTATACCCAAAGACAGGATAGCATGTACCTCAACCTTTAAATATTTCATTGCTTCGTGCATCAATAAGTAGATTAACTTGTATTGCTACAAGTTATTTCACCCATCCTGCATTGAATCTAGTGGTACATTATTATGGGATCTCATATTTTCTTGAGTGCATCTTAATCTCGGTACCCTCCAGCCTTTCCCCTGGTGCCTTAACACGTGTGTGCCCATTTGTCAACAGTCCTGTTTTTTGGTAGGAACCACCTGTTTTTTCATCAGATCTTTTCTCCTACCTTTAAGGACTTTTCTCCTGTGTAACCATAATTCTCTAAGCTTAAAACATTTCTGAAGTACCTTTTTTTAAAAAAATGAAACAACTAAAACACATAACATGAATTTCATGATGAAATTTAATCAGTGGCAAATTACTCTTCTTTTATTAAGGGCAATGACTGCATGACACTAATCAGTTGGTAGTAACCAGTATTCTTGTAATGGCCAATTAACCTAAACAAATAACAAAACAATGAATGCATTTCAACACATTGGAATTTTATTCCTAACTACACCTAATTTATTCAGAATACTAGTATCTGAATTGCAATTTAAAAAAAAAATGTCAACAAAACACCACATAATAAACACATTATGTGTTTCAGACTAATGTGTTGAATGAACTAACAAATTATGCTGTACTGGGCGTGCAACTACAATAATGCACATGCAAACCATTCTCTCAACAATAAGAAAACGATTTTATTCTGTTTCTTACATAAATAGACCCTTTGGTATATGGTAAATTCTGACATCATCACAGGTTTAGATGTTTCAGGTTCATAGGCATACAAGGCAACAAAAAATTTCAAATATGGTCAGTGCTTAATTATTTTCAAAACAACTCATTCTTGAGTTGCATTAGCATTAAAACACAGATACTGCAAACACCCAAGTTTGTATACCTTCATATTGAGTAATGCATTACTCGATCTTCCTTACTTATCTGTAAAAGTCATGGAAGGTAAGAGAAAAGGAACATTTATTTCACCTATACTATACGAGCTGATTATTTGAGGGTCATTACAGTAGTGTAACATCCATTGCATAATGTCAAAAAAGAAATTATTATGATTGTATATTTCACAACCCCTCGCCCCCACTCCAGCACAAAAATTAACTAAATGTCTGCTTTTAGGTGTCATACTATGGTTAATATAAATCATTTATTAAAAAATCAGTGTAGGAGCTATTTAAAACATTAAACTATATATATATATATATATATATATATGTATAAAATACACAGTATAATAAATAGACTATGGTAATAAATCAATTGAAGATATCACACATGTAACATAAATTTCTTATAAAAATTGGTTACTTTTAAAAATTTAATAAAAATAATTTCACTACACCCTCATTGCCAAATACATTGTCTTTAAATAGGCTGTAGTGAGGACACTCTACCAAAATATGATATGGGCTGTAGGTGAGGACACCACCAAATATGATGCATTATCATTCTACACTGGTGTGGAAGGTCCTTCAAAATAAAAATGTGCGTTAAATAAGTATGACCAATAAGATCACTTCATCCCTTCTTGACCGTCTGTAGGAGGACTGCCAATCTACCAAAAATGGCTTTACGGAAAAGCACCAGCAACAAATATAAGTGGTGGAATTAATGACAGCCCAAGACTCTTTTTTTTTTTTTTAATCCAGCATCTGTTGAGTCAATCATAATTTAAATGCAATGTTCATAGGTTCACGAGCTATTCTTGTTTGGGTTTTTTATCCAGCATCTGTTGAGTCAAACATAATTTAAATGCAATGTTCATAGGTTCACATGAGCTATTCTTGTTTGTTTTAAAAAAAAATTGGTAATGATGCATCTTTTTATCTGCACCTTTCTGTAGACAGGATATGGCATAATTTCATACCAATGCTTCAGGTAACGTCATGAATCTGGTTAGATCTTTGACACCATATATTGGTATTTGCTAGTTAGCACTAGTATGACTGTTATTCAACAACTTACTTAACCCTTTAAGACTTGACTTTCCACTGCCTTAAAGTGCCCCAGGAATTGATATATCTTAGCAGTTAAACAAAGGATAAATTTAGAGATGGCTAATTGATGATAACTTTTTTATTATTCATGGTAGAAGGTTGGTT
>JAULBS010090599.1:0-17478 GCA_032355785.1 Symmetromphalus regularis | reverse complement strand
CTGTGATCATATTATCTATGCAGGAAAGTGAATTGTGAAAATGTAAGCGCCTTAAAAAAATCCTGGGGAAAGCCCTGCAGAAGCAAATGCTGTGGGTACCCCTCTTATTTCCTGCGGCGCCACGAAAATCGGATGTTGTTGATGGCAAGAAAAATGCTGTGGTGCCTTGGGTGGTTTGCTCCCGTGCCCTTCATGTACATTCCATGTTGTATAAGTTTATTTCATTGTCCTATAGCCAGTTGCCTTCATGCCCATCTTTTGCCTTGGTCTCCCTTCAACCTGTCTTGGTGCCTTTTGTTTTCTTACTAAACCGAAGGCAACATTTGCCGTGCCCTATAAAAATTAATATTTGACCCCTCTGTACTTATTGTTTAATCAATAGATGTTCACTTCTTGAATTTTTTTTGAAATCCGCTAGCCGTCGGACCAGTGATTTTCAAAATTCACTAGCCCGACTTAAAAATTCACTTGCCCTACCCCACAGATTGTCTCAAGACTTTGCAGACAACTGACTCGGTCAAAGTAAGACTAAAAACAGACAATCTAAAGTAAAATAATCATTACCTACAATGTAATAGGTAACCATGGATAAATTAATTCCTTATAATACTTGACAGGAAGAAAACAAATCTCTGTAGGAAAGCCATTCGGCATTGTTCGGGATATTACGACATTTTGTTGGAAACAGAAATCTTGGACTGCGTTTTTTTTTCAGATTACACTAGCGAGTTATTTTATGTGTTCCAAGCTAATAATAGTCAGACTTTTATGTGTTGAAACCAGTATGTTAAGCGTTTATTTTGACCGGAAGAGAAAAAATCTGTAGGAAAGCCATTCGGCACTCTTCTGGATATTACGACATCTTGCCGGGAACATAAATCTTGCCAATCTTGGACTGCGTTATTTTGCAGATTATGCTAGCGAGTTATTTGATGTGTTCCAGGCTAATAATAATCAGACTTTATTTATGGAAACGAGTATGTCGAGCGCTTTTAGTTGCAGTTTTTTCGTTCCGTTTTTTCCTTCTTCTTTATTTTTTTGAAATTCCGCTAGCTGTCGGCCTAGTGGAAAGTGATTATTTGGTAGCCCGACTGCAAAAACCACTAGCCATGGGCGTCGGGCTACCATATTATTCTAGAAATCCTATGTTTCTTCAATTAATCTTTGTCAAAACAGTAACACACCCTCCTCCAGTGAAGAGTTTATTTGGAACAGTCTGTTGTTGTTTAGGGAGATTGTTAGGTTGTTTTCATTGATACTTAATTATTTCACTGTTCTGTATGTTGGTAATAAACATTTATATATGTTTTGAGACTTATCATTTATGTTTTAATATGGCTTTTTATATTATAGATTCATAAAATAATTAGCATCACGAAATATTAGTGTTTTGTATGGTCTCGATAAATTTGCTAATATTTTATGCTCAGCAACATTTTATGCTTGCCAACATTTCCTGATTTACACTATGTCTATATGTATAAATGTTTATTTTTTAGGATGTTGATTTTTACCACAGCAGAATAGCGAAAATGGAACACCTAGAAAGACTGACACAGTGTGAGGTTAGTGATTTGTAATAGTTGGCAGGGTTTCTAGAATACAGTAGCCCGACGCCTGTGGCTAGTGGTTTTTGCAGTCGGGCTACCACAAAATCACTTTCTACTAGCCCGACAGCTAGTGGAATTTAAAAAAAGAAGTAAACGGAACGAAACAACTGCAACAAAAAGTGCTCGACATACTCGTTCGGATATAAATAAAGTCTGACTATTATTAGCCTGGAACACGTCAAATACCTCGCTAACGTGATCTGCAAAATAACACAGTCAAAGGTTGGCAAGATTTCTGTTCCCGGCAAGATGTCGTAATATCCCGAAGGGTTCCGAATCGCTTCACTACAGAGATTTTTTTCTTCTAGTCAAAATAAGCGCTCGACATACTAGTTTCGATAAATAAAGTCCGACTATGAATAACCTGGAACACATCAAATAACTCATAAGTGTAATCTGCAAAAAAATGCAGTCCAAGATTTCTGTTTCCGGCCAGATATCTCGAATAGTGACGAAAGGTTCTCCCTACAGATTTGTTTTCTTCCGGTCAATTCAAATCAAACTTTTCTATTCTTTTATCATTAAAAATACAATTATTAATTATAAGTAAGTAATTTATCCATTGTTACCTATTACATTGAAGGTAATGATTATTTTGCTTTAGGTTGTCAGTTTTTAGTCTTACTCCAACCGAGTCAGTCATCCGCAAAGTCTGAGACAATCGCAGTGAATCGGATCGCACGTGGCATTTTTTGTAAATAAACTTGTAGGTCACTATTTAATAGAGCTATTGTGTTCTTTTATTTTTGAAAATGGTGACACTAATCTAACTATGAATCAGGACGCATTTAAAAAAAACAATTATTGTTGCGAGTCTATCCGATCGTCAAGTCTGAGTTTTATTTTTAGGAGGTAGGGCTATTGAATTTTTAAGTCGGCTAGTGGATTTTGAAAATCACTGGTCCGATGGATAGTGGATTTAAAAACAATTCTAGAAGCCCTGTAGTTGGTCTCCTAATCCTATCTATAGTCCTGGAAAGTTCGAAAAAGCTACCGTATTGCTGTTCTATAAATATGAAAGTATGCTTATTTTCAGGAAAATGTTCTAGCAAAATGATTTAGCAACGCAAATTAGATATTATCGTAAATATATCTGAATTTTTAGGATAATATCTTTTGGATTATCAAGTTTGTTTTCAATTATTTACTTATAAAATCAAGGTACCACATCAAGGATTTACAGGAATCATAAAACTTTCATAAAAAAGAAAACAAAATGTCATCTGGACACACAAAAATAGTGATACTGCATTCCATGAGACACATTCAGTAATAAAAACATTTTCGTTATATTTAAATCAATTTAGTTATGAATATACAATGGGGCTGTGAGATGGGAATGTATTGAGATATTTTAGTGCCTTAAAAGAGAAAATGTTTTTATTCATTATAAAAATAAAAGATTAAGTCAGAATGTTTTTCTTTTTTCTCTTAATGCAGGGATAAGAATCTAAAATATTAATTTTCTTTCTTTTTTTTGTACTGTGCATATTTGTGTAGAAAAGTTTCAGAAATTTAACTGAATATTTTTCCAGACGTTGTGCCTTCGACAGAATTTGTTGAAGAAGATAGAGTGTCTGTCAACTCTCACAACTCTCAGAGAACTCGATCTTAATGACAACCAGTTGACACACATTGAGGATTTGGACAGTTTAGTAAATCTTGAGTAAGTCAAATATTGTACAGCCAGCGTTAAAATAAATCATGAATGTTCAGATTACAATTATTTCAAAACTTAGATAAGTCCATCCATATTCAGGGTTTAAGCTGGACCGTAAAAATCATTTGCAATTTGACTAATTTGGTCAGAAATTCTGTAGCCAAATTCAGTTTCAGTTAACCAAATAAACTGAACAAAATTAAGGAGCTTTAACAGATTGTCATTATTGCAAGAGACAAAATCATCCGAAGTGTACTGAATGAATCGTAAGTAACGGAAAAGGCCAAGTTGTTTTGACTGACAACAAAGCTACTGAGTTCAAACTCTTCCGATATTGTCTGAATGAACTGTGTATGTCCACATAAAAATGCACGGATACATCAAGTAGTATTTAGGTAGTTTACTGACCGAGTAAAAATATTGGCAGATCGAAAGTGACACAATTTTCGAATTAGCTATTTGGAGATTTCATAATCCAGTGCATTTTCCAAATTCTATTTTAATTCATATTTGGCGAATGACCGCTTAAACCCTGCATATTTATTGATAATTTTAACATTCTTTTTCAACGTCCCCAATTTTGTAATTTAAAAAAATCACAAAACAGAAAATCAAAACCATTGACACCTTTTGGTAAGATTTATTACAGTTACTACTTCCATACCCTTAAATTTTCTGAGCGTATGACTCTATACCCTCAAATATAGGGATATTTTTTTTTAAGTTCTCCTGGGAGCCAGAGACAACAAAGCCAGCATCGGTAATCACTTAGACTGTTAGTATACAACAGTAATCATAGATAACATACATCAAAGTGGTCTAGAATTCATTTTCTTGCCTCTAAAATCACCTCCAGAACACCCCCACCCCAACCCATTCTGCGTACCCTCAAATTATTTTCTGGCTGAAACCCTGCAACTGTATTTTGATTGTTATAATTGTTCTTCTTATATTGTTATTACTAAATGTTTTGGTAAGATTACATTTCTATTACTGTAACAGTATTATTATTATTATTACACTGTTTAATAAGATTATACTACTGCAACTGTATTATTATTATTATGAAAATTATTATTATTATGAAAAATATTAATATTAAATTATACATTAATGGAATTATTTTTTTAACAGAAAATGCACTGTCATCAAATTCAGTGTTGCTATACTAGTCGGATCTTCTATTTTAAAAGCACTTTATTATCAAATAAAACCCAACTATCTATTAGATTATCATTTTTCAGGCAACTCGACTTGTCATTTAACCGAATTAGCAAGATTGTTGGACTGGACAACTTGTTGAAACTGAAGAAACTGTTCCTCATCCACAACAAGATTGCGAAGATAGAAAATATCAGTCATCTGACTAACTTGGAAATGCTAGAATTAGGAGCAAATAGAATACGGGTGATTGTTTTATCTTATTTCTGTAACCAAAGATTACTAAATCATTGAGCTACAGTGGTGTCATTAAATGAAAAAACATTTTGCTTTGTTGATGCTGATATTGGGATTAAAAAATTTCTTGTCTAAGCATAGCCTTGGGCTTCAATACAGTTAATAAATTAAAACTAATCTGGCTTTTTTATTTTGTTTCTTAACACTTATTTAGGTGACAATGTTTCGCAAGACATTGGTATAACAATAACATTAAGTTTATTAGCATTACTCTTTATATAGGAGAGTTTCAACTGCGAAATGCATGGAATAATCATTATAGATTAAACAATATCATTACACCTATAGGGAGCGGGATGTAGCTCAAACGGTATCGTATCCGCCTGTGAAGCAGTTGGTAGTCTGATCGATCCTTCTCAGTGGGCCCATTTGCAGTTTGGGTTATTTTCCATTCCAACCAGTGGTCCACAACTGGTTCTTCAAAGGTTGTGCTGTCTAGTCTGTGGGACAGTGCATATAAAATAACTTGCTGCTTATCAGAAAGAGTAGCCTGTGGCAACAGTGGATTTCCTCTAAATAAATATGTCAGAATGACCATATGATTGACGTCCAATAGCCAATGATAAGATAAAAATCAATGTGTTCTAGAGGCATCATTAAATAAAACAAACTTTACTTTAGTCAACTAAAGAGCAAATAAAAAACATTTCGAACTGCTTTATTTTTTTACTTATTAAATATTATTCATGACAATCACTGGCGTGAAAACCTGAAATCTGTATTAGCATTATAATGACCAATTATTATAGACAAGCAATATGCTTTATTTATATGTCAAAATGTTGCCTTTTGTAGGTGAAAGATTTCATTTTGCTAGTTACATTTCAATATAGTGTATCTTGAAGCAGACTATAACAGATTAGGCCAGTGATAATACCAGTAGCACACCATTACTTGTCTGATTTGAGTATTGGCTATTTCAGAATGACTGCTACCTAAATTGTAAATGTTAGCATGATAATAATGCATTTATCTATTTTATAAATTGCATCATTTTTATATTCATCATGCATGTCATAATATTAATAGTTTTCATGTTTCCATTATTTATGAATCATAACTACATGTATGTAATAAGCCAAATACAATCATTCAAAATGTTTATTTGCATTGTAGCAAATAAATGATAAGGCTATTAACAGTTACTGTTTTATCTGTGATAAATTTTGTTGATTGATAGTTCAGTTACAAAATGCTTTAAAACTGAGTGATGTTTTTAATATAAAAGAGCTATTAAAAAGATTGTAAAAATTTAATGTGATTTGCTTAAATAATTATGTTTTACAGGTGCACAGGCCTGTGTGTTGGCATTCTCCACGGTCGACAGGGATTCATTTGAAGCCATTGAATTATGGAAGCGAAAGGTACACTTTATTACATGAACATAATTAATTTTATGACTTAAAACATTTTATTCTGATTTCATTAATCCAAAAATATTATATTTTACATTTTGAATAGGATTCAACCCCTGTAATTAAGAAAATGTCCACGGCAAAATAAATGCTGTGGAGAAGTGGTATCCACTGCATTTTCCACAGCAGTTTTAGTGTGAAGTATACTTTATTTTTAAAAATAATTTTAAAAAATACCTTTTTTAGCTGCAGAGAATGAAAAACTACACAAAATTTTTGACTGCATTGCTGATTGCCGTGACCAATTTCAGGGGGTTGAGGATGGAGATTGCTGGAATGTCAGACTGTTTTTACCTTGGTCTTTTCTTTTAAATCAGGCAACACAGGACACTAAATAATTTACAATACATGCTTGCTAGTTTTAAAACAATAATGTCAAATGAGAATCCACAATTCTTCAGTTTTCTTTCCTAAAGGTGTCTTATCTTACATGTACATAGTTTCAAGGTGTGCATATTCACAAATACTTATGTGAAAGGTTATAAGTTGTCTTTTAAGTAGAGAACGTTTTATAAAGGTCAGTGTTTTAAATTATATGTAAAATGTCACAGTGACTTTTCTTTCACAATGTTTTTTTTTTTTTACTGATAAACTGATCAAACAATATAGTGATTGATAGAAACACTTTCTGCTAGACGTTTGTAAAACTGACAGGTTTCCATTTTAAACACAATAATTAGTTAATGACATTTAGATATCTGCATTATCCTGTGAAGGTTAGAATTGGGAATTTTGCAAGCCTGTTCCAAAAGGAATTCCCCATTGAAATAAATATGATAAAGCCAGTATCTTAAGTCATTAGCAGGTTATCTTTATCCTGTAAGTGTAATCCAACAAACACTGGGGAAAAGAAGCTTCTTTTTTTTCACAAGAAAATTATATGATTAATCCAAGTAAAAACATTGTTTTCTGAAGCGTCAGTTTATCAGTATGATGTCATGTATTTAAGAGATATAATGATGTCATATAAAATTTATAAAAATATAATTTTGTTATGTTTAACAAAAGATTGTTTCTAAACTAAATGCCATAAATATAAATGTTTGTTATATTTACTGCAAAATATAAGCAAATGTTACATTTATTATATTAAAACAGATAAATTCAATGCAGGTTGTTTAAAACTTCTAATATCATTTTGTTGTCATTGACATACCATAAACCGCTGTTATCAGTTTATGACTTTGTTATAAACTGTGGTCATAATTTGTCACTAGAAACAATGATTATATGATAAATAATCTTAACCCCTTCAAAATAGCTACATGTAGGTGAGTCACTCATCTACTGATGAATAAGTATTCAGAGGAATTGTTTTGAAATATTATTTTTGAACAAAACCTCTGTGTTTTAATTAATTTTGAAAATATATAACATGGATACATTGGATTTTTACTGTGGTTTTTTAAAATAATTTTCTTGTTTATGCATAGGTTGAAGATGAAGTTGGAGAAATAGCCATGGTGATAGTGCAGAACAAAATAGATCTGATAGATGAGGCTATGGTTCAGTCGTGAGTTGTCTTGTCTTACTATGTCCTTAAGATAGATTACTAAATAGTTCATTCACCATAATTATGTGTATTTAGTTTCATTTGGTAATTTTTCAACAAAAAAAATTAAAATTAATTTGATGCCTACCTTACTTAAATTTATTCATTTCCCTCTAAAAATAATCAAATTAAAAAAAATTATAATATTAATAATAAAACCCCAAAACCAACATAATTAAGTAATTTAATTGAATCTGAAAAACCATCAAGAAAAGGATGGTTGTTTGTTTTTAAATTATTAATTTATTCAATATAAAGATGCACTATACCTCTACATGTGTTATATATGTGCATTGATTTTCTCTATAGTGACAACAATAAAATATATGCAGACGTTTCTTGTTAAGAAGTCCTACACTAATGATCATGTTACTGTATATTTGTGTTTATCACAAACACATGTAGAGATGCAAGTTTTTAAAGTTAATATTGAGTGATTTCATATTTTCAATGTGTAGCAATGAAGCAGAAGCTCTTGCCAAGAAGCTGAGTTTACGTTTCTACAGAACATCCGTTAAAGAGAATCTCAATGTTGATGAAGGTAAGCAGTAATTTTCTACGTTAACATCTGCAAATGTTATTGTGATATCAGATTAGATTGATATGGTTTCATTACTTAGTTAATTAGTCATAAGTTTGTCATTTTATTATAAGCAAGATAAAAAAATAATTAAAGATGGTTGACATGCACAACTGAAGGGAAGTTACTCTGGTTTGAACTGCATAATTGGACACTTAATTAAATAACAAATATGTACGTAATCTAATTTAGGAAAGATGATGACCAAAATGATTATTATTATCAAGTTAAATTGATTCTTTTTTTAATTATATATATATTTATTAATGTCAGCAGAGTGGAATTTTTGTATAGCGCTTTTTATTTTATTTAAATTAATGTTTAACTATTACAAGATATTTTTGGTATAGTTATATTGTTTATAAGTCATTTTATCATGTGATTTATTTATTCCAATAGTGTTCCGGTATCTTGCTGAGAAATACCTTGATCAGCTGAACACTGTTATAGAAGAAGAAGCTATACCACAAAAAATAGGAACAGGCAAGAACTGTCTTATAGAGTTTCTCATAGTGTAACTGAGTGTTTTATAATATAAATAAGTATCTTATAGTTCTGAATATTTTATAGTTTAAATGAGTATCTTATAGTATAATGGAGTATTTTATAGTTTAACTGTTTTATAATATAAATGAGTATCTTAAGTTTAAGTATAACTATCTTATAGTTTAACTGAGTATCTTATAATATAACTGAGTATCTTATTGTATAAATGAGTATCTTATGGTTTAACTGAGTGTTATAGTATAAATGAATATCTTATAGTTTAACTAAGTATCTTATATTATAAATTAGTATCTTTTACTTTAACTGAAGGTTTTATAGTATAAATTAGTATCTTATAAACTGAGTATCTTATATTTTAACAGAGTATCTTATATTTTAACAGAGTATCTTATATTTTAACTGAGCATCTTATTGTTTAACTGAGTATCTTATAGTATAGATTAGTATCTTATAGTTTAACAGAGTATATTATAGTTTAACAGTATCTTATGGTATAAATGAGTATCTTATAGTTTAACTGAATATCTTATAGTTTAACTGAGCATCTTATTGTTTAACTGAGTATCTTATAGTATAGATTAGTATCTTATAAACTGAGTAGCTTATAGTTTAACAGAGTATCTTATGGTATAAATGAGTATTTTATGGTATAAATGAGTATCTTATAGTTTAACTGAATATCTTACAACCATTTCTTAATGCATGTATTTGTAGGTTTATCACAAAATGATTCCAAGAACCATTCCAAAGATAAAAACCACAAGAACAAAGGAGAAACTATTAGTTTACAGCCTAGTAAAAGAAGGACACATGGAAAGAAATCTCTAGTCGCTGGAAAATGTAGTCTTTTGTAGTACACAGGCATCAAGTGGGTTTGCTAGTTGGTGCTATGCAAGCATAGAGGATTGAATCAAAGAGTGCAAAGACAACGTTTTTTAAATATCAAAATGGACAAGTCAAGGTTTTGTTTTCATGTACTTATGTCCTTCAAAGAATCAAGGATACACAGATTCATTGTTTGAAAAGCTTTGCTCCCTAAAGTCCAAATGTGTGTCTAGTGTAAGAATCAAGCAGAACCATTTATTTCAAACGAACAAAGATTGTGTTTTAATGTAATCATGCACTGAAAATCATGTTTAGAGAATATTTATATGCATATTTATACAAAGTTTAGTGGTTTTTTAAAATGTGTGGCATTTGGTGCCTCATTGATGTTGTCTTCAAGACTTTATGCTTTGGTTGTCATTTTTTCATAGGATAATTTTGCATCGGTAGAAATAAAACATATTTCCTCTGGCCTTTCGTCTAGTGGCCTTAAAATGTTTTTAATTCTATGAGAAATCACTAGGCTCTTCATTACTGGTTGCAACATATCTACTGGCCTGCGTGAATTGCATCATTTAAATTGTTTTCATCATCAATACATTTTACCCACCTAGGTGAAGTGTTAATTTGTGGTTATATTGTTGACTGTTTGTCACTATTTCATGATTGAATCAAAAGTATATAAAGAATTTAAAAATTAACTTTCTATCTCTGTATCTATTTTGATTAACATAGTCCAATTAAATTATCATTAACAACTGGTTTGGCCCCTTGTGCAGTATTTTATTTTTGAAAACCTGTGTAAAATGTGTTCTAGAATTAGGCATTTAATCAAAAGTAGTAACATACATGTTTCACGTTGTACTTCTGTAGGCAGTGCTAGAAAATTTAGCTTTGATTGGGTTACAAAGATATCAGTATTTCACATGCTGTCACATTTTAGGTCTAAATGAGGAATTATGTTGGTGAAAAAAGCATTGTCATCACTGATGTAAAATAGATGGTTTAACATCTAAAGCATCTGCTTTGAAATCAAATTTATTTGTTACTCATATTATATTTACAAGATGGTCTCATTATTATTATTAAGCCTAATTAAGAATTAACATAATTATAAGCTTTGCACAAAGTTGTTGTATTATGCTAGGAAGGTTTTTAGCAATGTTTAATTTTTGTATGTCACCAGTCAAAATTAACAATGCAGGTGCTCATAATGTTCAACATAAAACACTTAAAATGCAACTCACTTACTCAGAAGTGTTGTAGCTAGCCTAATGTGATATAAAATTTTGATTATTCATAGACCTCATTTAGATCGTAAATGTGGCTTTTGAAATAACTGAACACTTGGTATTGTATTCTTGACAGTATGTGATTTTCATCATTGTTCAGCCATTTTACTTAATATACATGTTGCATTTGGTTTTCATTATTAGTGTGTGTATTAATAGTATGGGAGATTGTCCTTGTGTGTGAAATATATAAGTACCATTCAACAATTATATATATGTAATTCTTGGGATGGGATATATTATAAAATATTCAAAATAAAGTGGATCATCTAAACCAGATCCTTGTGAGACCAACACAATGTGCTGGTTTATTTGATTTTTTTTTTCTAGTTTTATAAGCCTTTTTCTATAGGTTTTTTTTTTTTTTGGTACTTATTTTTAACTGAAGATTTTTAAGACAGGACAAGAAAAATATTTTGACTTGTGAAATATTGTATAATGATCTGTCATTTGATGTTTTGCAGAACAAAATTAATTTTATTTTTATTCCTTTCTGCATGTTGAGAATCTTGCATGAAACATTTGTTATCATAAAAAAAGGGGGTTTCCTAAAATTCAACTGTTTATACAGGTTCCTGTATTAGATGTTAGTTTACTAATACTAATTTGTAAATAACATATGTTAAAACTAATCACCTGACATAATTGTTGAATGGTCTTTGTTATATAGAATAAAACATGTATATATTTAATTATTATTTATGTTAAATAACTTTACACTAAAATGGGATTTTATTTAGAATTTTTCAACTAATGCTGATTTGATTATTCTTAAAAATGTAATTGTGCTCTTGTGGTAGTATATTTTATACAGACTTTTCTCAACTATTTATGGTATTGTAATGTGACATATACAGGAGTGAATTTATAAAATTTTGACCCTATGCAAAAATGAAGCCAATAAAAATTATTATTGGGATCTTTCATATCTTGTGTGTTGGAAGATACTGAACAGAAATAATTTTGATGTATACTGCTGTCTCATATGAAATGAAAATTTTATTTTATTAATATTGATTATGGTGTATCATTTATCATATGTTCATCTGTGTGACATATCACAAATGAAATGATTAATGAATAACAGTGTTCTGGGGGGTTTTAATGGATATTTATTTTTCATTTTGGTGTTTATACATAAATAATGGAATCAAGAAGATTTAATCATGCCAAAAATATAAAAGGAAGACAAGCTAAAAAAAAGGAAACATTTAACTTCTACTTTCTTCAAAAACGTATGTGCTTGCTACAGAATACAATTTACAATCTGTGTCAAATTGTATTTGGTTTTAATATGATCGGATTAAATTCAAAACTGGAAATGGAAAATTAACATTATTCACTTCATTTCAGCATAACAGCATTGTCAGTATGTGTATAGCAATACCTTTTCAGTTTGGTTTACCAGATTTTCCTGTTATATTATCGGTTTATTCTTAATACTTATATTGAAAAGTGTAATTGTATAGCAGACCTTTTGATAGATCTAAACCATTATAATCTGGCCAGATTTTCCTGCATGCATAAAGAATGTCTTCCTGTAATAGTACTAATACTGTTATTGAAAGAATCACCTTACTGGCACAAGTAATAAAAAGTGCAAACTGTTTCATGATACAAAACAAAATTAATTTTTGCAACCAAATAAATATGGTTATTTAACCAACTGTATTTTGCCAATATTTATGTGCATTATAGATTCAGATATTATAAGACTTAGTATAAAATGAATAGAGGAGTTAGCTGAACATCACCATTTTTGTTTCATTGTTTACTAGTGGTGACAACAATGGTCTCATTTTGTATGCATCTTCCACTGAATAAGATAAACTATTGTTAAAATTAATTATATTGCATTTAGCATAAAGTTGTCTCTAATCTAGCATTACCGGTAATTTATGAGGCAGCTTATACCCAGTATATGTACAAGTGTTGTGTGTGCTGTATTGCCTCTCCATATGTTTATTGTGTATATAATTGATATCAACTCCACATTTTATTTTTTATGGAACAAACATTTACATTTTATGAAGCAGAACAATTCCTGTCATATTTTTGCCAGTTAGCATTCCGGTAAAATTTGTATGTTTGACTTTTATATTTGATAAAATATTTCTTTGGAACCTGTGATTATATGCTTTTACTGCTGGCATGTTTACACATCATTTGGTCAAACAGTTTATTAATAATGCAACAGACTCGGAAGTTTTATTTATTTTATCTTGTTTACTCAGTTTATGACTGAACATGAAATGAAAATAAATTTTTTGTTTTGGAGGTTTTTTTATTTATTTACTTCTGATGTCACATAATCAAAGAATAATAATTTTTTATATTATAAAATTAATCCATATTACAAAAAATGCAGAACTATCATGTACAATGAACACATATGTATACTTTTTTCATCTCTTGACAATTATTAAGTAAATATTGAAACACACACACCCAAACAAAATGTTTTTTTTTAATGACAACTTCATTTTTATTTCATCAGCTATGGTTAAAGACAGAATTGTTTTTTTTATAAAAAATTTAAAGTCCTGTCAACCTAAAACTTTCAGTGCATAGCAAAAATATGTAACATAAGTAGGTTATGCACCTTTAAAAATAAGAAAGTTTGATGTACAGTATATGGGATAAATAGCCACATGTGTTAACATAAATAATTAAGTGCATGTCAAACATGTTTATTAGTATATGAAAAAGATGGTAAATGTAAAACCTGATCCACACATGGGCTTTATAATTCTAAATTTGCATGCACATAGATATCATGGATGCCAACATGTTTGCTGTCTTGCCATAGAATAACACTCACTATCCAATGTTTGTTTAGGCCTATATGCTAGGGTGTTAATGAATATCATTTGTTGACATACATGTCAGTTCTACGATTTATGTGCATACTCAATGTTATAAATAAATTTGATCTAAAATTAAAAAATTTATATATAATATAGCTGTGGGCACAAACATATTAGGCAATTTTCACCTAAATATTTAAATTGTTCATAAAAGTGCTAAGACATTATTCCTTTGTGTGGTGAAGTCATCATTCATTATGCAAAACCTACCGTCCATACTTTATTTGTTGTCTGTTATTCAGATTCCAGTTCATATTTTTATACAGTCTATAATGATGTGCAAAGAAATACCGGCAGTTTTATTTCTTGTGTGTTTATTTGTGAATCTTTGATACTGAAATGTTTTTGAAATTGTTTGATAAATATTTTTGCTGTCTTTTAAAAACTGATGGCAATACATATATGGTTTTACAGGTTATGATAGACAAAAGTCAATTTATATTTGAACGTTTGTAGATTTATACATGACACTTTGATGACAAGATAGTTTGTAAATTGTCTGTCCATTAGGTTTTAAATGCAGACTGCTACATTAGAAATCTTGAAATAATAATTTTTACTTTAAAATATATGATTACCTGAATATATATACCTGGTAATTAACTGAGCACTCCCTGTTTTGACTATATAACACACTTCACACAAAATTAATAACAAGTTTCAAAACTTTACAGAAATCAGTTTGTTGTCTCTAGGGGATTTTGGAAATGACAAATTGAACTTAACAGTCTCATTACATTTAATGTATCCTAAAGAAAAGTACAGAAAACTACATTTTTACTAAAAGTTGATTTGAGTGTTTGGTAAAATGTTGAGCAAACAATTTGTGCTGGTTTATTTCTGGTGTGAATAACGGGCTTTTAAGGTGCTTTATTAATTTTTCAGATGTATATTTATATGTTATGAATTAAAAATATCTCATTGCCTATACTTAAAATATTCCAGGCTTAAATTTTAACAGGTCCATGCTTATAAAACTTTTGAGAGTCTGGACGCAAAGCTCAAAAGTCATGTCAATGCCATGTAGCATGACATAATGATGAATAGCATTGTCATGACGTTGAATATTTTCAGCCTTGAGTCTGAGAGACGATTTCTCATCCCCAAATTATTGACCTACAGTTCACTCTAGGTTAAACTACATTATACGCACTGTGTTTCATGTGCATACGTTTCATCAAGATGAGGCTAACACCAGGTTGTAAAATTTGTACTGCTTGATATAGCCAAACCACGTGAAAGGCCTACAACACATCAGTGAAGGTCAAAAGTTTTCGCATGTTTCATAGCCCACAGTTGACACTGGGTTTCAATGTAATCTGGTGTTATTTAACACGGAGATGAGATTTATGAACAATGCACAAGTTTAAGATTTATCTTCACTGTTCAAGTTAGAAGTGTGACTGCTTTTTGAATACCTTTTTTTTTTTTTGGTTCTGTTCTTTTGAATTTTTTTTTCTTGAAACATCTGTATTAATTTGATACATAAAACTTTGACATTAAATATATGTATTTGCTTTTAGCACCTGGTGTAAATTGAAAAGTTAGTATAAAATTTGTATAATGGTTTGACTAGAGACATACCAGTAGATATATTTAAGAATTAGTATATAGTTATAGCATCTGACTATATTACAGTTGTGGCATTATAGATATGTTGAAACTGTTTTATTTATACATTTGAAAGGAGAGGGAAATTGCAATAAACTTTGAAATGATCAGTCTTTATTCTTTTTTGTATGGATGTTGGAGAATTATTTGGTGTATTTCAAGTATTTTTAGTGTAACAATGTATAGGACGTCTCACATACCACCACAGTGATGCTTGTTAGATAAATTGTTAATTTTACACAATAAATTAACTTACTTGCCATGTTAGCATATGTTATTTCAATATCTCAATCATACGGTTGATAGCACAATTTAATCAGCAGCTGTTTGGTGTTAAACATGATGTAACAGCATAATAAATACTCTTAAACAAAGTTTTATTATTTCAGGGATTAAGTAGAGATAAGTCCTCAAGATTTTATCCATAATTCCAGATTTTTAGCATGGTTTCAAGTTTTCAGAATGTACTAAAAAGTACTTGATTTGTTTTAAAAATAATAATACAAAAATTGACATCTGTTTTAGGGTTTTGTGGCGTCCATGCACTTTTCAAGTATTTTTGGACAGACTACTTTTATCTCTGATTAATAAATACGTATATGGACTATTTTAAAGTTTTGTCACCAAACTGTTCACGGGCACTAACCATGAGCATATACACCCACACTTTTGTTGAAAAAGATTATAAAGGTTAAGTTTCTATCGGTAAATTGTGAATTTGATCATTGTGTCACCACAATTTCCAGACTCATTCAATGAGTTGGTTATACTAATTTCTATGCTTATTAAGGTTTAATTAAGGTTCTGGAACACTCTTCTGGGCACAAAGCTCGGATTCCTCTGCAGTATGTCTAGGACA
The DNA here is from genome assembly GCA_032355785.1 of Symmetromphalus regularis. NCBI lineage: Eukaryota > Metazoa > Mollusca > Gastropoda > Neomphalida > Neomphalidae > Symmetromphalus > Symmetromphalus regularis. The sequence continues at coordinate 1,242 of JAULBS010090599.1, read as the reverse complement.
TGTTAGTGTTAGTAGAAGAGACAAAACCTGCTACTGCCACACTAATGTGGCTACTCATAAGCACAATCTCACATCTTGTGGAGCATTAAATCTGGATTGGAGCCACTACTGAGATTAAAAATCCCAGGCTTAGACTGAAATTAGATGCCAGTACCTACCAGCTGCAAGTCCAATAGTTTAACCACTGCACTAACAGGGCCAGTCATTCAAAGAGTACAAGGGTTGTAAGCCTATAGACAAGAGAAGACATGTACTCTTTAATCACTTGTGGAAATGGTGATATAAAGTGTGCAAAAGTTGAGCATGTCCTGCACTGTCAGTGGCACTCATTCTGATTAGGTTATGGCAACTCTGTCACCAGTTCTCACTCTGTGCTATCTAAAAAGAACATTTGTTATTATATTACTGTTACTGAGTCTAAACACAGCCCATACTTCAAATTTACATCTTGTGAATGCCTAAACTGGATCAAATTTTGTTGCAAAACTGATTATATCCTCCCCTACAATCCCCCTAAAAAAAAAACGTACTCCACTCTATATAACTGCAGTTGGGTTTTCGCTTGTGTATTCATTTGATCGCGCCCACGCCCTAAATATTCGGTTTAGGTAGACAAGCGTCAGATGTATAAGATTTAAAAAAAAATAGTTTATCCAATTTTGATCAGATCGACGGTCCTCCAAACAGTTGATGTGGTTTACCACAGAAGAAGGAAGGATGGCAGAAAATGGGGTTCTTGCGTTGCCAGAGGGAGATACGAGTCGTTTAGAAAGCTATCTCGATGAACTCGAGAAAAATATTGAAGCCGTTCGATCTCAGGCTAGTTTCCTGCAGCAAGAACAAGCTAATCTGATTGTAGTCCTTCAGCAACTCAAAGATGAATGTCTTGTTTGCAGCATGTCTGATGGTATGATTTAGATTTTCGTCATAAAACTTAAAAATAGAATGCTTTAAAACTGTGTTTTGTATTTGGAAAAATATAACAATTTTAAAAGTGATAGTTCGGTTATATCATATATGTCTTCCTATATTCCTTTTTTTTTAAATTGTGTTCTAAAAATGTGGCAGGAATTTCTCTAGTCCGAGTTTCTGACGTTAGACCGCTAAATATTATAGTCTGTTTACGCTACTTGGAACGTAGATTTTTGTCGATTACTTTAGTTTGCTAGGCGAAAAAGGACTAGAGTTTTGGAAATAGCAAAAAAGTCCTATGTTCCATTTTTTTTCATTACTTTGTTAAAT